>CAOJBJ010319505.1:0-14056 GCA_948291685.1 Euphorbia celastroides | reverse complement strand
GGAAAGACACTTATTTTCAATGTTTTTAGAGTCAATATACTCTTAAAAGAATCTTAATTTTAAACCTCTTTTATTGGATTTCACGAGGTATGTTCTTCTTTTTGATGCAAGTACAGGTTTTTAGAGAATTAGAGGTTGAATTTGCAAAATATTGGCACTAGGCTAATATGGAGAAGAATTTATGCAATTAAGTACTCTTTTGGGTATGAAATGTATTACAATTGGAAGTGCCAAAGTTCGGATGAAATTCGTGAAGTTTTGCAAAGTGTTCCAAGGAAAAAGTCAACAAATCACGACCGCGACTTTTGTCACGATCGCGACTAGTCATCAACACTTGAACTTCAGAAGCAGAGAGGAATCACGAGCGCGACTCCAATTCGAGATCGCGACTCCTTCGGTTCCTGCTTCTTCTGGAGCGACCTCGGTTCTTTCTGAGTTTGAAGATGAGGGCGAGGAAGTTGAGTCCAACTTGCCCGAGTAGCGTCCTATTTGATGTATTTCTTTTGTTTTGGAACACATGTACTGGATGTTGTCCCCTTTTTGGGGTTGGCTTTTTTGGAACGTTGTTTGCGTGTTTGTTTGCTTTAGCTTGTACTTGTTCTCTTTTTATTGCTGTTGATGTATTACTTGGAATGTTTGTTTTGATCTTTGTGGCTAGATTATTCCGCAGTGACGTGTGTGTTTTGTCTTTTGGATGCACTTGTTCGCTAGTAAAACACTTATCTTTAGCTTGTTGGAGGATAAGCTATTTTGAATGGAGTTTGATTTACTTGTGAATAAGCTTGTTTGGACAGTTGCGAGTTTGCGTGTGAGCGAGCTGATTTGGACGGTTATTTTCTCATGTAGGGATGAACTTATTCAGGTCGCTGTAGATTTGCGCGAGAGCAAGTTTGTTTTTAGAGCTGTAGCTTCGTTTATGAACGAGCTAACTTAAGGAGCTGTGGGTTCGCTTAGGAACGAGCTAATTTAGGTAGCTGTGCGTTCGCTTTGGAATGAGCTAACTTAGGGAACTGTGGGTTCGCTTAGGAACGAGCTATCTTGAGGGGGCTGTGGGTTCGCTTAGGAACGAGCTCACTTAGATAGTTGTTGGTTCGCTTTGGAACGAGCTGACTTTAGGTAGCTGTGAGTTCGCGTAGGAACGAGCTTACGTAGTCTGCTGTGTGTTCGTGTGGGAACAAGCTCACTAAGGATAATGCAATATATGAGATGATATGATGTGTGATGAATATGCTATAAAAGATAACAGATAATATTTGCTTCATTAATTCATTAACACACTTACATGTTTACATGGAGTTTTGCGATAACTTTAAAGCATGGCGAAAAGACACACATATCACATCATGCTACAATAGCTAAAAGAAACACTAAGTAACATAACTAAAGAGAACAACCTGATCCCAAAAAGGGGCTTAATCAGGGGCAGCACTTATCTATTTACTTCTACTCCCCGGGGAAGAATTTCCTGAGGGCTACAGCGTTCTAAGTCTCGGGATTTCTTTTCCCTCCATGGTCTGGAGTTTGAAGGTGTTCGCTCCTATTTTGGCCTTGACACGGTAGGGGGCCCTCCCAGTTGATGCCAAACTTTCCTTGCCTTTCTCTGGCTCTCGAGGCTTCCGTGCTTCTCAATACCAACTCTCCAATTTGAAAGGTTCTTGGGCGAACTTTGTTTTATCTTCTATTTGTAGGCATCCATCCTGAGCTGATCTCGGTCTCTGATTTCTTCTAGCGAGTCCAAGTTGGTGCGTCGGAGCTCGCTGTTAGAGGTTTCATTATAAAAAAGGAGGACCCTTTCGGACGGGGTTCCGATGTCTACAGGCACTATTGCCTCCGTGCCATAGGTCAAAAGGAAGGGGGTCTGCCTAGTAGCTGTCCTCGGGGTTGTTCTGTATGACCATAGGACGTTAGGAAGCTCATCAACCCAGGAGGCTTGGCTTTTCATGACTCTGGTCTTTAAGCCTTCGACAATTGTTCGATTTGTTACTTCGGTCATGCCGTTGGTCTGGGGGAATGAGACCGAGGTGAATCTCAGGTGAATATGTAAGCTCCGGGAGTAAGCTTTGAAGGCCTCACAATTGAATTGAGTCCCATTGTCTGTAATGACAGTGTGCGAGATCCCGAACCTGGTAATGATGTTCTTGTTGAAGAATTGGAAGACTTGGTGGGGGGAGATGGAGGACAAAGGCTCTGCCTCTACCCATTTGGAGAAGTGATCCACTGCCACTATGATCCACTTCTTCTGGTACTAAGCTATGGGCATTGGTCCCATGATGTCTATCCCCCAGGTCGAGAATGGCCAGGTTAACCTGATTGGTGTCAATGTTGTGGCTGGGGTTCGGATCTTCCTTGCGTAGGCTTGGAATTCCTTGCATTTCTGAATGAGCTCTTGTGCATCGATGTCCATGGTGGGCCAGTAAACTCCTAACAACTTGGCCTTTCACACTATTGAGTCTTTTTTCTCATGGCCTCCACGAATACCCTCGTGCACTTCATGCAATATGTAGTCTGCGTCCTCCTTTCCCACACATTTCTTCCATGGGTGGGAGATTGATCTCCTATACAGATGCTCTCCTATGATGGAGTATTGAAAAGATTTGCGCACTATCTTCTATGCCTCGGCGGGGTCTTCAGGTAGGTCACCCGTGGACAAGTACCTTTTGATCGGGTTGTACCATTCTTGCTCTGTGTCGATGACTAGAGGCTACGTGGATGGTTCGGTGCTAGGACTTTCTTGGCTAAAGAATCCACAGAGCAATGTATTCTCTCCTAGCGGGTCCGATGCCGCTTTGGCCAAGCGATCTGCCTCCGTGTTCTGCTCCCTTGGGATGTACGCAATTTCTAGCGTTGTTCCACCTTTCTTTACCTCGTCCACTAAGGTCTTAGCTGCTTGCAGGTATCGTGACATGGAGGGGTCCCTTGTTGCGTAGCCTTTGCCGAGCTGGCTTACCACTAGCTTGGAATTGCTACAGATTCTGGCTCGATCAGGTGATATGGCTTTGATTAGGCGTAAAGCCCAAAGGAGCGCTTCATACTTTGCCGCATTGTTCGTTATCTTGAATTGCATCCGTACAGCTGCGTTAAGGTTGATGTTATTGGGCCCTTCTACATGCAAACCCACTCCTCCTTGGCCCTGAGCTGCCCATCAATGTAGATGCACCAGCTTTGCTCATCAGATTGGGCCTTGATTGGGGGTGCCTCGGTCACAAAATCAACCAACACTTGTGCTTTCATTGCTTTTCGGGGTTCAAATCTAACATCGAGCTCAGACAGCTTGATCGCCCACTCTGTAATGCGGCTTGATGTTTCTGGCTTCTGCAATACTTTCTTCAAGGGGAGGTTTGTGCGAACAACCACCGTGTGTGCTTGGAAATAGTGCCGTAGCCTTTGCGTGGCTATGATGATGGCATAGGCCGCTTTCTCCAACCTCGGGAATTGCTCATTATTCTCTTCTATGATCAGGACCATCCCCACTACCTCTTCTGTGGTGCTGACATATAGGTAAAGAGTTTCGTTTAGCACGGGCTGACTAAGCAATGGTGGCCGGGCTATAAATCTCTTCATTTCTTCGAAAGCTTTGGCGCATTCTTCTGTCCACTGAAAGTCTTTGGCTCCTTTTATCGCCTTGTAAAAAGGCAAGCATCTCCGAGCTGAGCAAGAGATGAATCTTCCTAGAGCGTTTATTTTCCCGTTCAATTTTTGCACGTCGTTCACTGACCGAGGTGGCTTAAGATCTATTATGGCTTTGATCTTGTCTGGGTTATCCTCTATTCCCCTCTCGGAAACCAAAAAATCGAGAAATTTCCCTGCTGAGATACCAAAGGAGCATTTCTCGGGGTTGAGCTTCAGGTTATATCCCTTGAGCACCTCTAGCACTTTTTCGAGGTCGGTCACGTGGGATTCCGCGGTTTTGCTCTTGACCACCATGTCGTCGACGTATAGCTCGATTGTGTCTCCTATGAGGCCTTTAAATATCTTGTTCATCAGTCGTTGGTATGTGGCTCCTGCATTTTTCAGGCTGAATAGCATGACCTGATAGCAATATGTGCCCTCGTGCGTAATGAACGAGGTCTTCTCTGTGTCATCTTTGGCCCTGGGGATTTGATTGTATCCCACTTTGGCATCCAACATGGACATTATGGCGTGCCCGACCGTGCCGTCGACTAACATATCGATGTTTGGCAAAGGGTACAAGTCTTTTGGGCACGCACGGTTGAGGTTGGTGAAATCGACACACATTCACTAAGTTCTATTAGGCTTCTTCACCAGCACTAAATTTGCCATCCAGTCGAGGTAAGTGACTTCCTGAATGTGTCCTACCTCCAAGAGCTTTCGGACTTCGGTTTCTATAGCGGCCTGTTTCTTCGGTCCATGATTTCTCTTCTTCTGCTTGACCGGGGTGGCTTTTTTTTTGTCAACATTCAGCTTGTGCTCGATCATCCCAGGCTTTATGCCGGTTATATCGCTTATACTCCAAGAAACTCATTCACGTGCCTTCTCAGGGTTTGCGAGAGCTGCACTTTGACGTTGCTTTCCAAATCTGCTCTGATTTTCACTTATTTCCCTTGCTCAAGGGCCAGCACGTGCAGCTCTCCCACTGGTTGGGATTGCTCTTCTTCCATCTCCTCTGGGCTAATTATCTTCCCTAGGTGAGTTGGCTGAACTGACATGACAAAAATTTCCCGGGCCGCTTTCACATTTCCCCTCGCTGTGACTATCCCTTGGTCCGTGGGGAGTTGTAGCGCCCGATATCTTATGTTGATCGATACTTCTGTTCCTAAGATCGTTCCTTGACTGATAATGATGTTGAACGCTAAAGGGATATTTACTATTAGGAACTCAATTTCTCCTCTCCATTTGGGGGAGGCATCCCCAATGGCGACCTTCATAGGGACCACTCCCAACACCGTGACTGGGGGCCCATTTATCACCACAATCGGGGCCTGATTCATCTCTATTCGGTTGGGGTTGATCTGCACGGCTTCGAAGGCACGCTTGGTCATTACATTGACCGGACTGCTTGTATCGATCAACACCCTCTTGATCAGGTAATCCTCTACAACCATCTCGATCACTAAAGCGTCATCATGAGGAAGTGGCTATCGTAGATGAGTGAATGAGTAACAGGTCGCCAGGTCACTCTCAGTGTTGCTGGTCTTGATGTATCCTCTTTTCCTTTTTTTCCCACTCCGCCCGAGATGACACGAATGGTACCTCAGTGAGGTAGCTGTTGGCTTTCCCTTTTAGGGTGTGCCCTCTCTTCGACCTTCTTTTTCCCCTTCCAACCTGGCGTTTCGGGATGAAACCCATCTAATCATCCCTGGCTGGCCCTTTTCTCCAGCTCTTTGGCCAATTGATAACATTCCTCCGTGTCGTGGCCCTCTTGCTTATGGAACTCACAGTACTTGCCTGAGCGCCTTGGTTTCTTCATCGGTTTTGGGTAGCGAATAGGCTGTTTGGTGGATTCGATCCAGCCTAGCAGTTCTTTCCTTGTCCCCTTGAGTTGGGGGAATTCATGCTTCTGCTCACGGGGTGCTACCTCGGTGTGTGGTCTGGGGGCATCGATCTATAGTGATCGACACTTCAGGGCTCGACCTCTCTGCCTCTGTGGTGGTTTTTGTGGTTTTCCCATTTGACCCACTCCCGCGCCTTTGACATGACCAACTTCAGCGACTTAGGTCTCTAGGTCAATAACGTCTTAGCGAGATCTTCGTTCTCGTAATTTGTTGCCAAGGCCTCAAGAGCGACGTCGACACTGCAATGTCTTATTTGCATCGTGGTCTGCTAGAAACGTTCAACGTATTCAGCCAGTGACTCTCCATTCCTCCGCCTCAAGATTTGGAGATCTTGCATCGTCTTGTAGCTTAGTATGGAAGTAACAAAGTGCTGGGCGAAGTTGCGAGCTAGCTGACTGAAGCTATTAATGGATGCGGCTTCCAGGCCGTCATACCAGAAGGTTGCGGGCCCCTGAAGTGTGGCTGGGAAAAGCCGACACATCATAGCGTCAGTGGCCTTGGTCGTTTCCATGCAT
Source organism: Euphorbia celastroides (assembly GCA_948291685.1). Lineage (NCBI taxonomy): Eukaryota > Viridiplantae > Streptophyta > Magnoliopsida > Malpighiales > Euphorbiaceae > Euphorbia > Euphorbia celastroides. The sequence goes on along the minus strand of CAOJBJ010319505.1, from coordinate 8,028 downwards.
GCTCGAAAGTGGCGGACATGAAGTGCTGGGTCTCCAACGCCGCTATATTCTCTGAGGTGGGGATATTTAAAGTTGTGTGGGAATTTTTCTTCTAAAATTTCTGAGCAAAATGGAGATTAAGTATTCTCAATTTCTGGCATGAGTGGATCGATCTCGGCGTCGGCCATAATAGCTTTGACCTGCTTTTGAACAACCTTCTTGATGGTGGTACTTATATCTCTTTTTGCTTCTCTTTCTAAGGGCGGTCACCGAGATCGTGGTCGGGAAGATTCCACCGAGGTATCTTATATTTCCAGGTCTTCATACTTTCGCTTGTGCTGATGAGTTTTGGTGGGTTTCGGCTTGATCATTTCGGTACGAGGCTTTTCATGATGAAGTGGGCTGCGCTTGGTGTGATGGGCAGCCTTAGAGGAGGCTTCATGTTCAGTATGGCTGTGTCGCGTTTGACTATGCCCGATGGAGCTGTGTCGGGAGCGACTGTACTCAAGAGGGCTGTGCCTGGAACCATGAGAACGCAAAGGACTTTTATCTTTCCCTTGCCTACGGTACACGTAGCTTTGCTTTCCACCTTCTCTGACCCCGTTAAAAGTGGGCTCATCCGGCACTCCCTGCACTCGTATCCTGTCATTACTTTCCTCTTGTCTCTGGTTTACGACGTTGACGGAGTCTTGAACTTGCGTCATGGTATGGAGCATTTGCTTGGTGAGACTTGCCAGGAGGCGAGTGCTTGGATCTTGAGATTGATTCTAAATCTCATCGATCTGCTTATCTAATTCAGGAGTCAGAGTAGCGATGGGAAGTGGGTTACCGTTTTTGTTTACGGGCGTCAGTTGTTGGTTAGATCCATTTGGTGGTTGCGGGGCCTTCAAGGAAGGCTTAGGGGTCCTAAAATTTTCCTCCACTTGCTTTTCCGGGGTAATGGCTTCATTCACATTTCCATCCATCTCGGAAGGTTCACTCCAAGTAGGTTCCACGCTCACCGCACCAATTTGTAGCTGGAATCCCACTTGGATAGTCACCACTTGCTGCAAGACAGAAAGGTATCAGTCAGGTCGGCCGGTTGAACGACGCGACTCCACCGATGCCTAAGTCAGCTGATGAGTGAGATAAGGTGAAGGAACTAGAGAGGAGAGAGTTATAGTGAAGTAAAGATTATCCTATGATGTCTCAGCTCTTGCCTTTTATAGTGTGGAGGATGGGTGGTTGGTGGAGTTGGTGATGACATGGCGTGCTAGGAGTGGGTACCGTTTAGTGATGACGTGGCGTGCCAGGAGTGGGCCGACACTGTTTGGCGTGCCAGGAGTGGGCTGGCACCATTCTTAGAAGCTGGGCGATTGTAGCATCACGTTCCCCCAACGAACCTTCGAGCTCCTTTATTCGCTCCACCCCTTTGTTCAAAGCTTCTTGCTGGGAAAGGCGCATCTTTTTCACGGCTTAGCCCAGCTCGGCCATGTGCCGCTCGAACTCCTTCTTGTCCTTTTGGGCACTCTCCACCACCTTCTCAGCCCGGTCATTCAGCTCTTTCCGCATTGCCTCATACTTTTCCTCGGCACCCTGAACTTCAACACGGGCCTTCTCAAGTTCCCTCTCCATCAAAGTATGACGAGACCAAGCGTTGGTAAAATCAGCAAAGACCTGTCAAGACATAGACTGATCAGCGTGATCTTCGCCTAAAAAGAAGGTAGAAAATTCACACTTACTCTTAGCGCTCCGCATTGAGCGTTAGAAAAAACCTCGTTGGTCGACAGTTGGCGATAGTGCTCCTTTTCAGCAGGAAGCCGTGGATGGCGTATAAAATCCTGGACCACTCCCCCCTCCACGAGACGAACCCCCGAACCATGGCGTTTCTCCCAAATCTACCCAAGAAGAAGATAGTCAAAACAAAAAACGAATGTGCAATCATTGGAATAAAAATATACATGCACATAACTTAGGAGGATGAGCCAGCTTCAAAGCAGCTTCTTCCTCAGCCGAAAGACCAGCCTCACCATCCTTCTCGACCGGGCTAGCATCCTTCTCGACCAAGCTCGGAGCAACGCTTACTTTCCCTTTTTAGCAGGTCTCTCAGGAGTAGCGCCACTTTGAGGAGATGTCCTTTTCGACTTTGACTTACTTCGCTTGCCAGAAGTCGGCTCGGATACGGCAGGGACCGCAGTGCCATGAGAAGGAGACCCCTTGACACTAGCCGCGAGAACAGGCTCACTCGTTGATCTCATTTCCGGAGCCTTGGTCGGTCGTGTCTCGGCTAGCTCATCAACGGGGTGTGGAGAAGGGACCTTGTTCAAATCATCATTAGTGCCAGGCTCGATCACCTCTTGAGATACCGATATCTCCACCCGCTCGGCGGTGCCTATGATCGAGGTGCCGACACCATCCCCTGCCTGACTTAAGCCTTGGTAGCCATCAATTTGCATGCCGAGTTCCCCAAGAGATGAACTATCCTGGGCTTGCGCGGCTTGCCTCTCCCTCTCCTTTTCTTCATGCTCAAACCTTAGAGCCATCTCTACTAAATCGAGCCCAAAATGATCCAAGTTAGCCATACCTGCAAACAACAATAAAGAAGAAAATGAACAAACTGAAATGAAAAAACTCACGTATCTCGGTCACCGTCACGGTAGTAAGGCGCTTCTCCCCATCAACACGATACATGATGCGCTTGTTGAATAAGTTCATCGTGGCTTGGGCATAACCGATCTCTCGAGGATTCAGTTTAGACAGGATATGCACAGACCGCGCTTGAACCTTCCACAATGCGCAACCCGGTCCCCAGAACCTCTTGCCAATCGGGTGCACGTTCCAATCCAAAGTAAAGGGATACTTGTTATTAGGATACAAGTACTCCCTCTCTGGCTGACTCTTAACTCGCACCCAGAACCAGTTACTCTGCCAGCGATTCAGCTTGGGCGTGGGTTTATAAAACTTCGGAGGCATAACTCTACCTGGCCCTCAATAGACTAGGTCCCCCCCTTTTGAGTCTTAGGAGTATAAAACCTCCTAAACACTGGCCCGTCGAGCTAAATATGCAAGTCTCGACAAATTTTGTCTAGTGTGTTCATCAGCAACTAGGAATTAGGGATAATCTGACCCGGAGTCAACTTGAATTCCCGTAGAATGAACCCTAAGGCATAGCTAAGCGGAAGCCTAAACCCCCAGTCAATCTGCAAGGTAAAAATGGCAAAGCTATTCTCGGGCAGCATAAACATGCGCTCGCCCGGTTGAGGCAGGGTAGCCACTAAACCCCACAGATCGATCAACTTATCTCTGTAGCGAATCATTTTTTCGAAATAAATTTTAGAGGGACGTAAACACACACTACCCTTCGCAGGCTTAGGAATCCTACTGTTATCAGCAACTCGTTGGGGATTAAGTACGCCGAAATCTAACTTCAAGGCAGCAGCCTCGGCAGGTCCATAAATCAACCCGCAATGAGGAATATGACGAGACGGCGGAGTCACATCATGATAAGTCAAATCTAATTCCGGTGACACTGAAGATTCACCGTCGCTGGAGTTTACTGGATCTACTTCTCCTGAAGCCCTATCGGCAACCATCACAGTAAAAGACAACCAAATGTAAAGCAAGAGAGAGATGATTAACTTACCAGAGAGAAGAAAATGTCACCGGAAAAGGAAGGATCCAGTCGGAGCGCCACCGGAAAAATGAAAGCCAAATAGAGAAAAGGGGAAGAAGAGAGGAGTTTTGCCAAAAATATAATTTAGAAATCAAAGAAGAAGTTATAAGGTGCGACTCCTCGAGAATCGATCCTTCCAGAAGCGACACACGCGCGCGTGCATCCATTCAAATGTCGCGCGTCGGAGACACGCGCCGAATAACGAGTTATAGGTGGATAACCGAGCTAACCAAAAAGTCACTTTGACCGAACTATCTCTGAAGTCATATAGATCAAGCTGTCACAACAGCTACAACAAACAAGCTGACACTAAAGACCCTGAAGAGTCTCGACCGACCTGGGAAGGGACATCTTCACCTAAAGCGAAGGTAAAAATTTCCCAAGCAAATTTTTGCCACATCGACCTTGAAGAGTCTCGACCGACCTGGGGAGGGACATCTTCGCCTAAAGCGAAGTCAAAAAATTTCCCAAGCAAATTTTTGCCACATCGACCCTGAAGAGTCTTGACCGACCTGGGGAGGGACATCTGATAACAAATAACTAATACAGTGCGTACCAATCAACTCGGTCACTAAGAGACCGAACTATGCCTACAACTAGGTATCTATAACCTACCGGTAGTACAAGAGGATCCGGGATTCCTTCACCTACCAAATCCACACAGATACCTAGGATACGACTAACAACCCTCTGACTGGCCTCGTTATCCACCCCAAACAATGCCGGCCCACTCCTAGTACGCCACATCATCACCAACTCCACCAACCCCCATCCTCCACACTATAAAAGGCAAGAGTTGAGACATCATAGGATAATCTTTACTTCACTATTATTCTCTCATCTCAAGTTCCTTCACCTTATCTCACTCTGTCGCTAACTTAGGCATCGGAGGGGCCGCGCCGTTCAATCGGCCGACCTAGCTGATACCTTTCTGTCTTGCAGCAAGTGAACGAGGTGACTATCCAAGTGAGATTCCAGCCAACAGTAAATTAAGACTCTTTTATATATATATATATATATATATATATAAAAGAGTCCTAGTTTACTATTTTGTCTTTAAGTCTTTAAATTTATATTGAATAAAATTAAATAGTCTCTTTAATTAAAATGAAGATGTTCCTCTTCTAAGTTCTGTTTTCTAACTAAATAAAGCCTCCTACAATTTTTTTGTTTGTCTTTTTTACATTAAGAAATATTTTGAGATATTTTAGTATAATTATTGAATACTCCTTCTTTTATCTAATACAAAATCGAAAATTTATATATTATTAAAAGTAAAGAAGTTATAAATTTTTATTTTACCCTCATATCTTAAAACTTTTAGGATTTTAAATTTTTTAAATATAAGTTAAATTAAATCCAACTAATTAATATTCACATCAATATCTCCTAAAAAAAATAAAAGATAAAGCATAATGAAAAACTTACATCAAACCCATAAAATTAAGGATATATGGAAATCACGTAAAAAATTCAAAATATTCGAATATATTACATTATTACGTATATGTACTATGTCAATAGTATAATTTTGATTTATTTGGTTTTTATGTTGTATAATCTATGACTATTATTTATTGATCTATTTAAGAATGTTACGTTAATACAGAATTTTCTCTTTATTTTTTCTTCTCTTTGTCAATAGGAATTTTTTTTTACAAGCTTCATCAATATTTTTTCAATAAACAGTTTCTATTGTTCCTTTGAACCATTTCAGAATACAATAAATCAAAATCAATATTTACGGTTGAAATGGTTTTTGCAAGACTAAAAAAATCAATTCAATTACACAGAAAGAATTAGAATATTGAGTTTTCAAATTAGAATGTTGAACATTGTAACTAAATTCAAAAAAGGTGGATATTGAGTTATATATTGTTGAAAATTTTGTTTCACTATTTTAAAAGAATATTTTTAAAGCTTATAAAATTGAATTTATAAGTTTATGATAATTATATTTTATATGTATTATACATTTCAAAAAAACATGTTTTATATATATGCTACGTAAGTAGCTTTTAATCGTATTTTTATCTTACTGTTAGAGTTATTATATGAGTTTTTATTTGAGCAATTATATAGCTTATGTTTTGCTTTGCATGTATACGTTTAATATTAAATATATAATACTTACATATTAATTTGGCTGTTTTATTTTACCGTTTGAAATAAAACAAAACGCATGTTTTTATTTCATACGTTTTCAACATCTCATTTTTCCTGTAATTAATGAGCAACAGCTATTTCTTTTAATATATTTATAAAGTTGTGTTTCGACTTCTATATACATAGATTTTTCGGCTGACACCAAAAGAGTATGGGAAAGATGTTTTTATATTTTGAGAAAATACTTTGTTCTTAATCCCCAAGTGGGGATTGTATTATCTTTTTGGAAATACGTATTTTTGTTGCAGTCCTTTATATAGAAAGCTCCATTTTATGGACACCTCAACAAGTTGACACTTTCATTTTCGAGAAAGAAAAACCGAGACTGAAGACCATTTTATCACTATGAGAAGACTTATTTTTCCTTATTTTATTTTTCTTATTATTGTATATAATTTGTCAATATTTTATAACATATATATGCATATATTGTGCGTGGATCAAGTGATCCATCCGTGCATCAAATGATTGAATATTATCTCTGATTTGAGAATCAATAAAGGATATTAGATGTCTCAATGATGTTGCATAATTGTTGGGGGTAACTAAGGTTGATGATATGCCCTATAAAAAATTAAGGAGGGTTATCTAAAAAAGTACCATGAGATTTTACTTATTTATAAAAGAATGTGAAAAACCTTTTTCTGCGGATGGGACTTTTTAAGTTTCAAATATTTTGTAAATAAAGGAATTATGTTAAAGAAGTGATTAATCTTGTTTATTTTCATATGAATTTTGATGTGATGATTATTAAAAATATAGTATAAAATATAGATAAAATTCATATTTTTTAATGGTTTAGATATTTTTTTGAATAATTTATATATTTTAAAACTAAATAGCAATAATAAAATCTAAAATTGTAAAAAAAAAAATAAAAGAATCATCTGGAAAATACTCGAACTCTGACGAATAATTTTTAAATAATAAGGTTTACTTATTAGAATATTAAATTATTTAAAATAATTAATGTAACACCACTTTTTTAGACAAGATACCTATCTTGAAAAAATTTTGAAATCTCATGACCGTTTTTACTAACAAAAAACTTATGGCTGTTTTGCAAATTGTTAAATAATTATTATGAGTAAAATCGGAAGGTACTTTTTAAAATTTATCCTTAAAAATATATAAGGTAAAAACAACAATGGATAGAATTAATTAAAAGTTAACAAAAAAAAAGATTCCAATCTATAAAAAGATCACACCAAGTAAGGTCTTTAACAATTCTTGTCTCATTCACGACCGATGCCATGGGATTGCTCATACCGATCCTAGCGATTTATCAGGTTTATGGCTACTTGAAGTGAAATCAATAAATATTAGAATTGACATTTTAGAGCATTTTTTGTTCAAAATGATGCGATGTATCACATCTAAGTCTACATTATTTGCAATAATGTGTACTAATTAATTGAACAATGCCATGCCTAACGGCAATTAAGGATCAATTATATGATTGGTGACCAAAAGCTTACATTATAGTGATTATACTCTAGTAATCTTCAGAATTTTTTACAGTACTCTATTATGATAATAACTAAGAATGTTGATCCTTAAAAATCTATAACAACTATAGTTATAGATGGGTACCAATTGGTCTTTGATCAAGTGGTACACCTTCCAATGTGTTGGTGAGAGGTCTTGGGTTCAACACTCAGCCTCTTCAAGGATTTATTAATATTTTAAAAAAAATAGTTATAGACGGGTTACATGATAAAATATGTTTTTACCATCAACTACATTTGAATAATCATCCTCTTAATTTCATTAGTTAACCTCCTATGTTTTTAAGGTAGTGTACAAAATGACCCTTTATCGTTCATAATTGAAGAAAGGTGGGGATTTTTTTGTTGCAAAAATATTATTGGTCCCACTGTAATCCACAAGACTCGTTAGAAGGGGTGAATGACCCTTTTTTAACCTTTTGCGCGGAAACGTAATCTTCTTTTTAAATCGTTCAGAGTCGGTTCCGAAACTGGGTTCCGAATGCAGACAGTTTAGTTCCGGATGCACGACACACACCGGATAATGGTTGGTTTGTTTAATTTAGCAACACCGTATTTTTATCTTGGTTCGGCCTCCGCCTACTCCAGTCCTTATAACTCCTGCTGGGCTTTAATTCACTATCTATTCCTTTACGGGCAGGAATGAAGCCGGTTACAATTTGTCTCCGAAAGCAGATATACCACCAAGCTCTCACTAGCTTGGCTGAGTCTCTTCCGGAAGTA
>CAOJBJ010319491.1:0-11391 GCA_948291685.1 Euphorbia celastroides | reverse complement strand
CTTTTACGAGTTGGACTTAGATAATGGTATTTTGATGAAACTCAGCCTAGGATTTATTAATTATTAAAAAACTGGTATTTAGATTCAAAGCTCAATGTAGTTTGATGACCTTATGGGTTGGGCACAAATTTTATTTCAAATGTAATTCAGTTTGGTATTGACCCAATTAGTGCTCACTCTGATTTTTTTTTTTATAATACTCCGAAATTTTTTAATAAGCATCTTAGCATATTTTAAAATGTTAAATACTATTTATTTTTACACTTCTATGCATTTTTCAATTATTTTTTCAACTCTATCCTCATTTGATGTTATGTTTTCTTGTCAAAGATATAAGACAATAATTAAAGCTAAAGATGAAAAATTAATATTTTCATTCTCTTATATAATTAACCAGTTTCTTAATAAGTGTGAAAAAAGCAAGAGATCAAGTAAAAGAAATTTGGAGAGAGTAATATATATCTTACATTTTCATTAGTCTTTTTTTTATTAAGTGGTCTTTTAGATATTGTTTCTAAAATTAAGAAACATTAATTAGGGATATAAGTTTACTCATTTACCTTTATTTAATGTGAAAGTCTATCTAGTAAAATGAATACAAACAAATGATGTATAATTAATAGAGCAATAAATACTATGGGTAAATTTGGAAGAAGTAAGTAAATATATACCCTAAAAGGTAAGGAGAACACTTAAAAGAAAACAAGGAAACTTGGTTAAAAGAGGGAGTATTTTTTTTTTATTTGGTAAGAAAATCGAAAAATATTTTTAATAATAATTAGAATAAATAAATATATGCATTAATTTTCTTGATGTGTCTGAACTTCGGCATTCAACTAGTGTTTAGTTTCAGAAAAGGCCTCATAACATCCAGATAAGTTTGAACGTTATGGTCGAATGCTCATTGTTCTTGTATTTTAATCTATTGATTTTAACTTTGATAATCATTACTGAACCAAATTTCAGTATAGTAAATAGTAATTAACTTTGATAATCACTAACTTTTGTCTTGGAATTGGATATTAGGCTATTTGTATTGTTTAAACAAGTTCGAGCCACCTTTTTATGGTATCTACGAAATAGTTGCTAAACTCCTTCGAGGTCTCATTTAGCTCGTTAACACAATACATATGTTTCATATATGTGCTAACTCGGTATCATTGAGCCTCTGTATTGTGAATGTTAGGATCAAAGTTTTATTTTTATTGTCGTAACCAAATTACCAAATCACTAGTCGAAGTATATGCATACATTCATAGCAGCCCCTTTTAATTTTGCTTTATAGGTTTTGCAACAAATTCGGGGAAGAGAACTTCTTGACATTCTTTCGTTACTAAGTTTGTTCTTTAGCATGTGATAAAGATTTTAGTCTAGCAGTCGAGAAATCTTAGAGACTTTAGGTTTGAGTCCAGATAAGAGCATTTGCGCATTTTTTTTTTTGAAATTGTATTCTTTAATATAATTTATTTACATGTATATATGTTCAAGATGCAAATACAAATACCCTTTAAAATAGTTATAGTATAGCGAGTGGACTGGAGTACTCGTTTAGTCCACGTGTAAGGTATGTATCAGATCAGAAGGGGATAAATGTTTTATTGATATATGGAAATTATAAGTACACTTTTTAATTAGACGCTGAGGCTAGAAATCTGGACTCGAATATAAAATCGTAGAAGTTGTCAATGAAACTGCTAATAACATTGGCATAAAGCTTCGTCGCAATGACATTTCGAAATGTCTTCACAAGGACAAGTGCCGGTTGAAATGCAATCGGTGCGATTATAACAAGTCCCTCCATCTATAGTTTCTCTACTCAACTCGTATCTACATTCCACCTTTCCGGGGCCTGCATTATTGTATAGTTTATCTATATATATACATAACACCAGAAAAAAATTCCATAAAATCTAAAAAAAATGTCCGATAACACCCGAAAATAAATCAAAATAGAGAATGAAATTAACTTACATGAAGCAATGATGTACACAACCAGAAAACTCAGTATTATCAAAGACTTTGGCATTTCTTCTTTATTAGTTATGCGAGGAAAACTATTTTGAGTTTAAATTTGTTTGAAAAAATTGTGTTTCTCATTGTCATATTTATAGATGGAGCATCTCCCACTGTGTTATTTCTATTTGGAAGTAAATCTTTTCTTTCTGTATTTTCTTATGTATTTATTACGGTTGGAGGATTAAATATACGTTAAAAAATAAATGACAGGTGGAGAATGTTGAATTTTACTATTTCGATATGGAAGGTAAAATATTTATTTATTTCTACGTGGTAAGATAATAAAAAATTTATTTTTTTTTATTAATGAGAATAGTAACGTGAAAAGGAAAAACCATGAGTGGCTGAATTAAGGAGGTATTTCTATGATCGTCAACATTGTTTCATTTGTTTTAGCATTTTTCAATGAGCCTAAATTATATATAACACAAAGTACATAAATTTTAGTCTACGAAATATACTGTAGAGTTTATTTAGCTTTTGCGGCATATTCTTCAATGTGTAGGGGGACATGACTTCATGTGTGTCCACCTTTAAGTAGAACTGTAACTGTCTCTAATTTAATTTTATGGACTATATCTCATTCAGTAAAAAAACTAAAAATTGAAGCACAATTGCACCACAAATCAAAATGTAAAGAAACGTAGATTTCATTTCCATTTCATCAATATATTGGTTAGTTCAATAATCTTTTAATTATAAATCTATATAAAAACAAAAAATTACGAATAGATAATAATTCCAAAATTATTTTATTGTTAACAAGAATTGTCAATATCCAAATACATAGTACACCGCATATTTCTTGCAAAATCAAAAAAATCACTTGAACCCTTAAGCCGATATCGCCTTTCTATTGAAAATTCGGTCCATGACTAAGTCGACGCCCAACTCGGGCAACATTGTACTGCCCGATTAGGCGCTCATTTCGAGATCCTTCATGAGTAAATTATGATCCATAATTTGGTGTTCCAAAAAAGAGGTTTGTTCCTCGGAAAGGGTAGGCTTAGATGAAGGAAGGTTGTCGATAAATTTATTTGATTTCGCCTGTTGTTGTTGCATCTTCTCAAGTTCGATAGCCCAACTATAAATGATCATACCGATAACAGCAACCGCCATGCCCGTTAAGTTTTTAAGAGTAAGTCGAGAGTCGAAAAGAAGCCATCCCAAAATAAGTATACAAATTGTTTTCATGTGACCTAAAACTTGGAAGGATGTTGCTGAAAATCTTCCAATGCATAAATATTGGCTCAAATTGCAAAATACTGCCAGTGTGCATGATAATATTATGAACAACTGCCAAAACAAACAAAAAGAAATTCTTTGTCAATAATATACACTTATTAGTACAAATTCATTTCTTAAATAAAAGTTGATTAGGCCATTTTTTTATTTGGTAAAAATATATTTATTTTAAAAAAATTATTTTACATTTATGTTTCAATTATAATCTTATTTTTTTTTCTCTTTGGTAGCCATTGGTCAGGACTACAAGTTTTGGTATAACTTCTATTTCGGTCCCATATTACGTATCTTGTGAGTAGTTTTAAATAAATTTTGTTCGGTGGTATGATAAAATAATTTAAATAAATAGAATGTAAATGGTTATTATGTACTTACAAGTGCATTAACCGATAACGAGTAATCCGTGACAAGTTTACCGGTGAGGGAGTAATCGACGAACGGACCGGTTAAAAGAAGAAGAAGAGCTTGAATTGGAGCAGTCTTGCTTAGCAATTCAAATGATCCAATTGAATACTTCTTTTGCAGTGATCCAATTGACTGTTTCATCATAAATAACCAAATCAATCAAAGCAATCAATAGATTTAAGTCTAATCAATTAGGGAAAAAAAGTATAGCTATTATTTTCATGAATAATTTCCTATACCTTTCATTTTCGTAAATAATTTCTATATTCAGGAATATTATATGGTGATTTTGTTCTTTTTTTACTTTGTCACCGATTCACCATTACCATTAGATTGAATTTCATTTTACTAATCCAATAATGATGAAGGTTAACATAAAGTTAACTTTGAAAAAAACAAAGTCGCCATAGCCTTGCCATAGCCTTCCCGTACTTTAATTCTGAATCCATCATATTACTCATAAGAAAGTATATTATTCAATTCAATTTTTTTGTTTGCACGAAAATCTATGCAAATAATGACTAAAATGACATCAAATTTCACGATATATACTATATAGGTAGTGTGTACATTACATAATAAAACAACTAGTGCCTTTTCTTTTTTCGCCTTTTACTATATGTCGACTTTAGGAGACAAGAAAAAATATGATATTTTCCATATAGCCCTTTTTAACATATTTTCTATTACTACACAATATCGACTTCTTAACCGAGACTCAAACTCTACACCACCCAAAATGAGAGAGACGTCGTTATATATCATCGAATTACAACTAATTTGTCGAGACGATATAAATCGGTGCTATACAATAGAATCTTATGAAAGAATTGAAGTACTCAAACTTGTTTCGAGAACACGACGATGATATTTTTTGGAAAAAATGAAGAAAAAACCTACGATTTGTTGGAGGGACGAAGAGAGGACACCGATGGAGGCAGAGAGAAAGCCTCTGGCGTTGATTCGAACATCAGTGACAGTGCAAACTCCAACACCAATCACAACAACTGCCACTGCCATTTTCACTTGTTTTGAGTAGTTTTTTCCATGAAGTATCCATTCCATTAAACACACCACTGGTATCATACTCAGCTTTGATATCTACACTTTTCATCACAAACCAAATTAAAATTAGAAACAGCTTGTCGAGTCGGGGTTGAATTTTTCGATAAATAATATAATTTATTATCGTCTTGTATAAAATTACAATAGTCAATAATATAAAATTCAGAAAATTGTTAGATAGGCTCCGATAAACACACACTAATAAATAAAATTGGAATTTGATAGGCTCCGATAAACACATACACGAAAAGTATACGAATTTTTACGCAGCGATAAATAAAAAAAGGGGCGACATAATGCACAGAGTATCCCGGACTGACCTGATAAAAGCCGACCGAGTTGAGCATGAGACTCAAGTTCATGCTAGTAATGGAAACATTTGCAACAACAGAGAACCAAACAAGTTCCCAAGTCGGGACATGTTTTGTTGCTGAAGAATAGCCAGTTGCTTTCGATACCATTCCGATCAATGCAGTCATTGTGAAATGCAATCCAGTCAATGTTGTTGCTGCACAAAAATTGATTTTTTAGCAGTCAAAATAGAGCCGTAAGAGACATAGTTAATCTCGTGGACCGGGTTTATGAATTAACCACCCTCTAAAAAAAATGGATCAAAGAAAGAAAATAGTGAGAAAAACTTACCATAAACAAAGCCAAAGCCAGAAGGAGACATGAGTTGTTTATTTGCCATAATTATACCAATCGAACTGAAAATGTTCATAGCCCAAGCTCCAACATCAGAAACTGAAGAGGATTTCTTCTCTTCCATTTTTCTAAATATTTGATATATTGAAATTAAAATTAAGAAAATAATTTTAAAGGATGAATACTGAGAGATTATTAGAAGTTAATTATCATCTAATAAGTTTCTCCAACCAATTTTTGTAAAATGAAGATGGTTGGTGGAGATATATAAACTGAGTTTATTTTTTTATAGGCTAGTTTAATATTTTTTTTTTTTGGCTGGATATTCTTTTCTTGCTGTAACTATCAGCAAAGGCATGTTACCTATATGTTGCCATTTAAGTGAGAATGGGATAATCTTTCTCTTTTCTGAAAATTCAAGTTTATATTAATTTTTGTTTATGAGAATTTATTGCTTTACTTGATTTGTACTACTGCATAATAGTTGACTGAAGAACTCTTTGAGTTCATAAGCAAATTAGGAAAAGTCAAAATCTTAAAGAAATTGAAGGGTAGAGTAAAAAATATATGAAAATCGTGTAATTTACGAAATATGCATTTCTTTCATAAAGTTTAGGAGATTTTGTTGAGGCCATGTTGTCTTTTTCTTAGTCATCGAAGCGAAACTTTGACCGGTTAATTTGATCAATTCATCAGTGGCTTAAAAACGAATCTGGTCAAGTCATAAATGGTTTAAAAATGAACACGAACATATAACCTCATTGGTGATGGTGATTTTAAACGGCCAAATGAACTTATAATAGGTGTTTTATTCGAAAAGTTTGATGTTTGAACCCAAATCTCGAAAAGCTTTTCATTGTGCTCACTTCAGTTCTTATTGCACTTTTCACTTGGTTACGAAAATGTTGCTGTTTTCTAGCAAAATAGTTCAACTACTGTATTACACAAACATTTAGCAATATGAATGTGAAGTCAAATGTAAAAATGTGCTTTAGTTTTCACTCATCTCTTTCATAGAGTTGGGAGATCCATTTGAAATGAAATTTATTCAATTCCATGGTTGAAGGGGCAAGTCTGTCTGAAATCATCTTCACACAAGTAACTCTTTGATGTTTCAGAAAACCTAAACCAATTCGTCGGTCCACTTCAGACAAATACAAGATACTTTACAATTTACCAAATGCAAAGACACCGAACCAATGAAATTTACATATATCAGCACGATTGATGGACCCGAACCATATTTGAACATCATATATTGTAAACTGGATATAGCCACCAAGCATTAGACATAACATTTCAAAAAAAAATTGAGCCCTAAGGAAATGAATTCAACATAGCATATCAAATGAGTTCAAGATTTGTCGAACAAGTAATCGACAATTGGTAAAAACAAGAAACACAGACTCATTTCTCAAACAACCACCATTCATGAGACTTTTACATAGTTGAAGGATAAGGGGCAATAGATAAAACAGATAGATCATTATGTTATTGACTATAACAAGCAAACAAGAAAGGCAAAAAAGAAAAATAAAACCTTAAAAAATGTAGCAATCCATAGCAATGAAGCCGTCATTTATCACGCTTTTTAAATGCCTAAAAACATGCACAATGCTACTCGTGCTCCTCGGGTTTTACAGGAAGGCATCCTTTTCCAGCAGCTTCAGGACCTCATGCTGGTTGTTTAACTTGGCCACATCTATTGGAGTCTTGCCATCCATGTTCTGAAGTGTACTGTTAGATCCCAAAAAAAATCAAAAAGAAAAAAACATTCAGTTAAAAACGACAGAAATATCGTCAGTTGATGTTTTTTTTTCATTCTGGGCATATTTGATCCCACTTTTGAAAATGAGAAATGAGTTTAATTTGATTTTTTTTAAATATGAATTAGAGATAGTAATGACTTACACAGCAGCACCGTTCTCCAATAGAAGAGCGACGCACTCTTTCCTTCCATAGCCAGCAGCATAATGGAGTGAAGTGTTTTTGTTTTTATCCAGTGCATCTACAACGGCTCCTGCCTCCAGCAGGATTTGAGCACATTTCACCTGAAATTTGAAAGCAGGAAACAAAACTAATGACGAATTTGCATAGTTTCACTCAACAACTCGATTGCAGGAGAAACATTTGGATAGACAGCACCAAAAATTCACATAAGGAACCATACTGTAGAAGCCACACTAAGTCCTTAAAGTAATGCAATTTATGCGAGACAGCAATTAGACAAGTACTTAGTAGGAACAAAAGTACCTATGATAAATCTACGATAGAAATTTAAACAAGTGATTTCTGTAATGATGAATTATGTACATCGGATTAAAGAACATACCTGCAATTAAGCAGATTCAGTTTATGATATAACATTTCAAGAAAGACTTAAAATGCAATGCAGTTCATACATTCCAGTGAGCTCTCATGGACAAGACAACTTGTCTTTCAAGGTAACAGCTGGATAACTTACACCAGATTTTAGTAGATCGTGAGTTTCTGAAACTACCAATCATGTACTAGAGAAGTTCCCAAGTTCCAACCAATTTCTAACCATACTATGTTTATTTTATCACCAAAAATACAAGAAACAAACAAGGCTAATCCACCAGAGTTGGATAAAAAGCACATAACTTAAGTTATAGAAATATATCATTTACTTTTAGCAGGCCATGCCCTTTAATACAGGCATGAACAAATGAGAAGATTATTAATAAAAATGATTATACCTCTCCATATCCACAAGCAAAATGCAAAGCTGTTCTCCCCTCTGAATCCTCTTCATTTTTGTCAGCACCAGAGGCCAATGCAGCTTTCAAACCCTATTTAATAAACAAGCAATATGTCAGTAAACTCAATAAACATAATCTTCTATTTCTATGAAAGCTTAAGAAGTTGGTATCATTGAATTTGTGTCCCAAAAACAAATCTCCAAAATCATTGTAAAGATTGAAATCATAGATATGCAATTTAATATTCATCGGAGAGCTCAAAAAGTTATTATAAAATCGAATTAAAACAAATTAATACTGATGAATGAGAATGAAGTTCATTAAACAGCTCTCTAATTAAAACAAGAGCTGCACACAACACAACTACATAGAATATGCAGTAGTCAGGTCAAAATAAAATTTGATTTTCATGCTCTACCACAATTTGGAAATTAGTAGACAGAACATTCCATGTGTAGCAGTAGCAACAATACATGTTCTTAAGAAATAATACAACAGTGATTCTAAAGTAAATACAACTATCCAATTTGGTTGAGTCGGTTTATTTTAAGTGAATGATGATTCTACAAATTTTGCCAAATTTCCAACTTCTAATAAGAAAAGAAAAAACTTATTCAATACAAGCATAGTTTTATAATAATGAGATATCAAAAAAATTAAATTAGAAATGCAATTAAAATGGTTACTGAAAAGTTGAAATTTCATAACTATATGAATCAAATACAGCAAATGAAATGAAACAATCAAAAAAAAAATATAGAATCGAGTTGTTCCTACCTCTACATCACCAACGCTTGCACAATTATGGACAATTGACTCATCATCATTTCCTTCTTCAGCTTCGTCTTGTCCAGAATTTTCTACAGAAGACGCGCCTTCACCTGAAACTGCAAGACCCATTGCTTCGCCCAACTTTTGCAGAACATCTTTATCATTCCAGTACCTTCATAGTTTAATTGCATTGAGTCAAATGAATGAACCCACTTAATGATGAGATAATCCATCATTCAACTTTTCAAGGTAGTAGCTGAAGTCCAAACTAATTTCAGGTCCGAGCACACTTTGCATCACGTTTGCATTGTCATATTTATAAGGAGTTTGTTTAACCGATTTGCCATTGATTACAAGCATTTACTCAATCATCTTGCCAACTAAGCCACCAGTAGCATCTCTTGGCATTCAGTCATAGACATATTGGTCTTATTCAAGTAAATCCCAGCATGAATAATACAATTTATCTACAGTTGAAAAAGCAAGTGTAATCGCAACACATTTTCAAATTCATGAGTAAGTCTACCATACTTAAAACAAATTAACTAAATAAAATTCAGAAACAAAGCAAACCATTCATGTCTGGTCACAATCTTTTAGTGCAATGAACAACTGAGATGCATTCTCAAAGATTGGTTAGTCAACTCAAGTAAGTAAAGTCATAGTTAGTAGTAATTTTTCATCCATACCTCATCATTGCTGCTGGACCACCAGTCTCTATCTCTTCTAGAATAGGTTTCAAGGAAGGATCTTCTTTAATATGAGCCATTCTTTCCTCAATTTGGTCTTTTTGGTTTGGATTTGTCAAATTTTCAAGCATCTGAGACATTGATGGATCCTGCGGAAATGTAGCTAAAATTGTAACAACTTGACTATTAAGAAAAAAATCATATGAAAAAGCAAACATCTAGATATGAAAATGAAAGCATGCCAAAAACAATGCCACGAGTCAAATTAGAGTCCCAGAACCGAAGGATACCTGCATTAATGCATTCCCAAGGTGTTCAGCCATAGTCATAAATTGAGGATTCTGCATAACCTGCTGCATTGTGGAATAGTACTGCTGTGGGTCAAAAGAAGGGAGAGCCTCTTCAGCGGGACCTTGACCTTGAATAGTCTGCTGGAGCTGCTCAGCCATCTGGTTGAATGCAGGGTCTTTAGCTATCTGTTCAGCCAATTCCTTGATGCTTGGATCCTATGTATATCAATTGATCAGCCGTCAGAGAAATTTAGTGAATGCTAAGTCAGCTGGAGCAAAACTCAATATAACTAGATATAATAGCCGCAGTCAAAAGAGCCGCCCAAAATTTTAATGATAAGAGAAGTTGGATAACATACATTAAGTAGGCCAGACATTGCTGAAAAATCAAAAGGATTTGGAGCAAAGCCAGCTCCTGGATGAGGGGGAGATCTTCCTTGTCCAGACTGAGACTCCCCAGACGAAGTTTTCGGTTTCGAGTTTTCTGTTGAGCTTGCTTTCTTATCTAAAATCAATATCAAAAGCAATTTACAAATTAGCAACCTAAATTATCCATATAAAGCAAAAAAAAAAAAAAAAAATGAAAACAACATTGAAGAGACCGAAACTTCTAACAGCCCAGCATAACGAGGTGCAAAGACTCTCATCAGCACAATAAGGACTAAAATACGGATTCCAGATCAATCAAACTGAAACTGCAGAAATAAACCAAAGACCGCAATAGATCACAATACAATAACAGCAATCAAGCAGAGAGCTTACCAGAAGGAACATCTTTGTTCGAATTGGAAGCCATCGAAGCTCAATCTAATACAAAAATGCACCGCTCAAAAAAAGTCAATAACAAATCAACAAACCCTAAAAACGAACAAACAATTGCACCAAAATTGAAGAAAGCAGAAACGAAAAACAAACCTGATTTTATCCGATTAAGAGGATTAGATTCAAAACCCTATCCTTCTGTATTTCTATGAAACGAAAAATTGCGATGAGCCTAGCTGTCTCGCTGTTGTAAAACTTTTCCTGGATTCCGTATTAAGACTACAAGAAAGGGATAGAAGTGGGCCATCTCAATCCTCATCGTATGGCTCTCTTTGCCGTCTTCCTCCTCCCGGCCCAATTTCTCCGGCGGCCCTTTTCCCTTCTCTTTGTCGGGCTTGTGTTAGTTTTGAAACGAACTTCCTTCTATCCCCCTATTGATAATTTATTGATATATTCATAAAAAAAAATGATAAATATATTTTACATTTATGGTGAAGACATACCGTAATTTTATTTTTTTATAGTTAATCTTTGGGATAAGTTTAAAAAACCCCCCTGATGTTTCAAATTTCAGCAAAATACCCCCTGATGTTTAAAACCAAGCAAAACGCCCCCTGATTTTTGTCTCCGTTAGCAAAGTGAGGATCAGAGCCCTAACACCGTTAAAAAATGCCATGTCAGCAGGGGCATTTTTATCAAAACCTATTCTTTTAACTCATTTCAATAAAAACCCATTAACCCTACCCATTTTGCACAAAATCTAACCCATTAACCCTAACC
>CAOJBJ010319200.1:0-11864 GCA_948291685.1 Euphorbia celastroides | reverse complement strand
AGAATCTCTAGAATTGAAACAGAGACATGATAGAAATGGTTAACATACCACTTTCTTATGCGCATGATATCAGTTCCATGTTGTTTAGAAGGTACACAGTTCAAATGTTCAACAACATTAGTGAGGAAGGCCCAATTCTGGATATAGTTCAAATCAGGAAAGTGGAAAGTAAATAAATGAAGCAATAAGCAACAGATTGTAAAAACCGAATAAACTATCTTTTGATCTACCTGCATTGCTATTACATCAGCATGATCAATAAGAAGAATCTGCTCAACCCAATAAAACATAAACTTTAATTTAGTATAAGCATACTAATGATATTTTCCACAAGAAAAACAAGATTAGATGGAATGTATATAGAAAACCCAAGTCATGGTCAACATATAAAAGAACTTTACCTCTATAGAAGAAAGAAAATCAACATCAAATTCTTTATTCTCCACAGCCTTCTCAATTCTCTGACAACACGAAAATGTTGCCAATAGTCAATAGTTGTATAATAAGGTAGAAGCGTGTGGAATAGGGGCTGACGCAAAAGACAACCAAACTGTTACTCCATATGTCTAGCATACTGCTTTTTCATTTTTTAAATACATTTTTTATCACCAATACTCTCATAAATTCCAAATTCTTTGAATAAATTCAATGGCACAATTGCTTTTAAACAAGTACCAATTAAGCTATCCCCTATTCTCAATTAAAAAAAAAGCTTGACAGTGGTCATGGGAGTAAAATACTGACACTGAATTGTGTCTCAGTTTACACATTTAATTCAATTGGAGGGCATTGAATTCGAGTATCCCCATTTTATCACATTTAGCCCAAACAATATCACTTACATCCATTTTTCTTTTAAAACCAGAATAAAAATTGTAAATAACTATATCTTCAAGTGGCATCAACCACGAACCAAAAGTAACTACCAAAGTCTAGACTCCGCCTTTTGAAATTGAGCACTTACAAACATGTTCATCCACAACTAAAGTGAAGGACAGTCCCCATATAACATTAGTCATTGGTCCTCCACTTGTGCCAAATAGTTGCCATATTAAGTATTAAATAACTTAAAAATAAATGCACAGTTTAAAGCTTACACGATGCAGGCACAAAGGAGAAGCAATAATCATGTCTGAGGAATAGAAATCGCTGTATAACTTTATGCTCTTCCTACAACATAACAAAAGAATTGAGTTGAAAAGTCAGAATAAGGAAATATATGTAAATTAATTTCAGCCATGTACAGACGTTGCAATACAAAGGCATGCTCAAAAAGTATCTAACCTAAGAAAAATTGATGAACATTTATAAGATGCTAAAGACCTTAAGTAAATGTTTAGACAAACACGCAGGAAAGAACATGATTCAAATACTTCAGAATACAGAACGTCACACTTTACATGTGAATACGAACTATCATCTTCGCACATGGCCTTACATACTCTCATAGCAAGAACGTCTTATGTTACCTAAACTATAGTTTAGATCTTAAAATACAACATCTCTAATGCCATTAGAACATTGAAAATCCATCAGTCAGTATCAGTCAGATTGTAACAGAAACGTAATATGATCTATGAATGCAAAAGAAAGGAATTTACCTGGTAAACTTAATGCCTATCATGAAGTCATCGTCGTAATTTCCACTAAAAAGTGCTTGATGATCAGATGGTTTTGAAGATTTCACAGGTTTCACATTTTCAACACTTTGAGCAAATTTATCATTCTCTTCATCTTCTTGACTCCCATACTCATCATAGAAACGATCTGCATGTTCTACATTTACCTGTTATAAAAGACAGAAGGATAAATATATATTGTTCATGAGACGCAAAACCTTGTGAACAATCATAGCAATATCACAAAAGTTATGTTTGCAAAATTATGTATGAGGATAACAACAAAGAACAACACAAATAGAGCGTCTTATAATGAACAAAAGTCTCAATTAAGTGTTTCTTTCTGGGAAATCATTGTTGCATTGACATAATATATAAGAAAAGAAGCTACAGAAAAATCAAATACAAGCAATTAGGAGCGAGAAAGTTCCATAATCTTCGTTAACCATGTGAATCGGCAGGAGTTCATATCAAAATGATGCATAATCAATTTTAGTTTTATCTTAAATGGTCAAGGATAACAAATGGTCCGTGACTAGTGAAAATCAAAAAAGGAAGAGAAATATTAATGTACAGGTCCAGAGATGAACATATTTTCTAGAACTGCAGTGGGTTTGAACAAGTTAAAGCAGAGAAGAGAATAAGCAGGCTTCAGGGCTTTCAACAGAAAAGAAAGCATCTCAAATGGATACATATTCTCTTTCTGTGCAAGAACCAGGCGAGATAATCTTAACAGGAACACATTTAATTATCTAAGGAAGATCTTAACAGACCTCCATCGATGATGAATACAAAACAATAGTAGTAGTCTATCGACTTACTGAAACTTGTTATTTCAAAGACATGTCAGCCAAGTACTATAACCAAGTCATGTCATAGTATGTCTGACACAGAATGTTCAATTAAAAAATTCAAGTGAACAAATTATACCTTGTAAGCTTGAGGAGTAAGTTGTATTAGCCTCTTAACAACTCGAAGTGCTATATTTCTAAACGGCAAGAGGATCAGAACCTGAGATACAACATTGAGCAAGAATTACAACTCTCATGATAACACCCCTAATGTCAGAATAAATTATAGTCTTACGATAACAGCCCAATGTAAGAATAAAGTACAAGTTCGAATGAGAAATGAGAGCGCAAAGTTCAAGCACTGAATCATTAAATATTAGAAACTTTTGGATTCTCTGATACATTCAAGTAGACTTGAATAAGAACTATAAGCATATCTTGTCCAACAGTATCCTCAAAATCAAGCCCTTATGGATATAAACTTTGACCATAGTTTGCTGGACCAAGAATGAGAACATTTTGCAACTAACATGCTTAATAATATTACCGAGCTATTTTATGAACAAAAAGTAGAACAGATATGAAATGGAGCAGGCATAACCATGAATATAAGGCAAAAGCCAAAGCTGCTTCAAAGCACTCATATATATAATATGTGCATAGCTAATTCCAAGCAATGTATACTCTCACAGGCATATTCATTGCATAATGCTGTAGATACAAGCAGGATTGCCCAACCTTCAAGTTTCATGATTTGCTTTTTCATATTGCTTTTACATTATGTACCATCCAGATGAATTAATTAATTTATAGATAAAGATACAATAAGAAAAAAAAATGTCAGTGAAGTTCAAATTAATCAAATGAATTTATGAAGACAATGTATAAAAAATCTATGAGAAAAGTGGTTCATTGATATATCAACAACTACTACAAAGGTACAGTATAGCTCGTACTCGCAGTGGCTGCCACTTACAAAAAAATTTAAACAAGGTTTGCCATAATACAACACTTCATCAATCCAACAAAGCATATCAAGAACATTTTCATACAGTACCTTTGGACGAGTAAACCCACGATCAAGGAAGCCGTCAACAGTAAGAGTATCAGCAGAAGCAACTTCTTGATTCTTGGCCAGTTTTGAATCATTCTTTTTTACAAGATCCCGGCTCAAGAAAATGTGATTGAGCTGCACGAATATTTTATTTTATTTTATTAGTATTTGAATTCCTCTCAGATAATATCAGATCAAATATACAAGGAATAAAGATTCCATATACTAACAAGATGCATAATGTACGCATCCATGATACTTGAGTCTTCTTCCTGTCCTTTGAGATAAAAAGGTTTCTTACTGCAGTGTAATATATCCCTGTAACTGTTGCCTAACAAATAAGGTAAAAGTGAACTTGGGTCATTCTTTGCTTCAGTGTGGGGAAAAGATAATGACAAGATAAATACATGAGTAGAGATGAATTACAGGTGATCATGTTCTGAGAAAAACAAACGATTAACAGTGCCTAAAACAAGTATAAAAATCTTGGAGACTAACTTTTGAAAAAATTATATAATAGGTACATCCTCTCTAGATTTCCTTTCCATGTGTACATCCACAATTGATCATTACACAAAAACACATAATCTCGTCAATAAGATATGGCAAACAAGGGTAATAGAAAAATCATGGTTGGCAGTAGTAAGAGGCTTACAGAGGGAGAAGAAAAATCTTTGCTTAGATGAATGAAAATCACTGCCTCTAGATGTCTTGTATACATCCATCCAATGCCCATATAATTTTAGTTTTAAGCCATAGGTGGAATCCATGTCAACATCCTGAAAAACAAAGATGCAAAATTAATAATAAAAATAGATGGGATCAGAGAATTCAACTCTAGAAAGTACAGGACACAGGCAACAGGTTATAGGGAGTTCCAGTGAAATAATCTTGAGACTGTCCTGCAGTTGTCCTGTCCTTAAAGTTAACACAAAAAATTCCCAGGAGACAAACCAAACGGAAAAAAATCACGCCATTATGTTACTTAGTAGTTAAGGCACATAATAAAAAATTTGTTGCTGATTGTCCATGTATAGAGTAGTGCAAAATGTTTTGAACTAGTAAGCGAATCTTGCTAATCCAGTCAGAAGATCCACATGAAGAAAAATGAAAAACGACATGCTATAATACTGGTGTAAAGATAGTGTGAAAGCACCTGTAAGAAAGGCTCTCTTGTTCCTAACAACTTGCAACCAAGAATATCAGTTGCAGGGACTTCCCATTTATATTCCCATTTCTTGTTTGAAAGAGTTTGAATTTCTTCTTCTGATACGTTGTAATCCAAGTGTTTGCGAAAAGAACTGCATAAAGAATTGACAATAATTTTATGGCAATCTAGAAACCATAGAAGCATTTATTTTATGCTTAACAGATTATTAGAGACAAATTCATGTCTAAAAGTGTATTCTAGATTACAAAGAAAAATATGATAAGACAAGAAGCAGAGAAAATAGAACTCAAATGTGCATGTTTTTGTGAATAAAGCTCATAATACACATGCCAAATGCCTAAAGTAGATTTTAAAATGTCTTTGTAGATCATGTGCTGCAGAGCCTTCTTATATATTTTAGATACACTAAAATCTTACTAGAAAAATTAAGCTTCCATTAAGTTTTGTACCTATTTTTTCGATATGTATGAAGAAAAATCAGTTAAAAGCACGGATCTACAATTGATAACATGATAGCTTGCACTTATTCAAATAAAGAGCAAAATGATGAAACAGTTGTGAGATGCAGATCCAAAGAAGTTGCACACCACCACATGCAAAAATGTTAATAGATTAACAGTACGATTGTAACACCTCACAACCATACTTGAAAGAAACAGAATAATAGTCAAACTAATCAGTACATACCTTCTACAGTGTTTGATCTTTGTAGATTAATATTATAAACTTGGGTTCAAATTGGGTTTGATGACTATGAATGTCAAGCAAGGTGTTTAGTTAATCATGGTGTCTGTTAACAGGTAAATGATAAGTAAAAGGAAGTTTTATTGAAGAAGATTTTTTATTTCAAGATATACATCGTAATGGTAACAAGATAAATAATTATATATAACATAAGCAATAAACTGTGGACATTACCCTGTAGATTTCTGGGCATCCACACCTGAAGTGTGCTCTTGTTCTATATCCGATTCCTCTTCATCATCTTCTGATTCAGCATCTTCATTCCTATCTATATTGCTCTTCTTTGGCAGCTTATTGTCTTCCTCAGTATTTCTTAAGTTTTCATCATCAGTTCCTGGTGACCATCAATAAGAAGTAAAACTTAATTGAAGAGATATAAAATGAAAAACACATAGGCACTCTGCAATTCAATTTATCGATTAGAGATGCCAGATTCCTTCGAACAAGAGGTCACATAAAACTAACAGAACCAAATTTTATGAATAGTCTAGAAGGATGTGGAAGTAATAACAAGGAACATTTCTAGCAATAGATTGTCCACTATTAACTAAATGCAATTAGAAGTAGCCACCGGAATAAACAGAATTTGAGATCGTGGAATTCATTCTTTGTCCAATCCATGTATATCTTCAACAAATCCAAAACTAATTAGGTAATGAAACTGGATTTTATCCCATCATTTTCACATCTTATACCCGTGGGGTAGAAGCAAATCTACTGCCACGGACCTGTTCAAGTACTTTAAGATGGGTTGTAGGTAAGGAAGGGTGTTTTAATGGTGCTGATATGCATACTTCAATTTCATCAAATAAAGAGCAACACGGATATTTGACGATCAAGTTTGTAGGCTTAAAAACAATTGGATTACTATCGATTATACAATGAGACAATATGAGGCTAACTTAATATACGAGCATTCTACCTTTTTTCCGTTTACAATCACAATGACAACAACGCCAAAAAAATATTATAATATAAGTAAACTAGCAAAAATTAAATCGAAAAATGAGGAAAATTCACGAGCATGAGTACGATAAACCCAAAAATTTGTTTTACCTTCTTCACCAGTGTCTTCATCTTCACTAAGTGATCGAGCTTCATCTTCTTCAGAGTCGCTTCTACCCTCTTCATCTCTCTTTCTATTTTAAATATTCACAAGCACAAAACATCTTAGTTTTACAAATGATTGGAGAAGAGAAAATAACAATCAACAATTTAATGAGTTGTTCACCAATGACGAAGAAATGATGAAAAATAACAACTTTGTTTTGAATTTACAATTGGGCACAAGCATAATTTTTGCTCTAAGCATAGCAGAATTCAGTAAAGACTGCATCATTTGACGAGTATAACTATCACATATGAAATACAAATATTCACATAAGCAGACACAAAAAAGGTATATAAGCAAATGAAACAATAGCCAATTCAAGTAGAAAGCTAAGTGAACAATGAGAAAATGTCATGGTTCATAGCTCGAACAACCAGACAAAATTATAAGGATCTATTAAATACCAGACAGAAGGAGAGACAACAAGCCTCAAATTTTCGAAAAAGAAAAAAACATAAATCAAAACCTATTTCCTTCTGAATTATGAATAAGTAAAGGAACAAAACATAACAACTTATCCTTTGGTTAAGACTTAGGTTTCCGTTCCAATTATCAATGCAATATTTTTATATCATGACCAAATTTATATTCTACTTCCTCCTTCCTTTTCATTTAGTCTTTTTTAGCTTTTCTCATTTTGTCCCTTTTTATTTGTCAATCTAGACAACCAATAGATATTTCAGCAATTTTCTCGAATGTATACTTGTATTATTAGAGAGGGATTAGGTATTGATGAATGGTAATTAAAAAAAGAGGCATTAAGTATGAAAATGGAAAGGGTAAATTAGTCATTTAAAAGTTTACTAATGAAAATGCTAAAAGAACTAGAAAAAAATGGAGTAATTTTTAATTGTCTCAAACAAAATAAATTTGATAATTCACCGAAAAGCAAGAAGAAAAGACAGGGATACATCCTTATGGTGTCTTTACCTCTTCTTATGAGCATTAGCCAGGGATTTGTTGCATGCCTTCAGCTGCACTAGCAATTTATCATATAGTGATGGCTCTTTTTGAACTACTTCTGTATCAGTAGCTCCAGATTGCTCTTCAGATAAATCTTCTGCATTAAACAGCAACTCAACAATTCCATTTTCAGTTTTGAGTCAACTTTCAAATAACAGTTTTTATAATGACAAACCCAATCAAACCCATAATTTTTCAATATAACATCCAGAATTCAACATTAAAAATTGTGTGTTAGGAGCTACGAAAAAAATGAGGAAGAAATACATGCCTGAGGAAGCTGGAGAGGGGCTATCCCTAGTCTCTTCTTTCCTACTATCATTCTTTTTCTCAATTTTACTTCTCTTAAAGTTCTTTTTAAATCTATTCTTGTTTAATCCTGCTAAAACAAATATGTACTGTTACTAGTCCACAAACAAAATCACGCTATAAATGTCATATGCATTAAGAAAAGCATATAAAAAGAATTAACCAAAAGATCTTCAATAGTAGAGCAAATACTATAACAAAAATATTGCACCATTTCTTATCCAATTGAATATATTCTGATGCCACCAACCTCGACTTCTAAGTCAGAACTTCCTTAACTTTGAGATTGATACGTTAAAGTTTAGGTTTACGGTTTACTTTATGAGGATTCAAGTACTTCAATTTTCTCTGTAATTAGATTCACTAATAAAGGTGTTCAGTTTGCAAATGCAGTTGGCAATATCGAGAATGACCATCAAGCATCATCTAACGATTTAAATGTTCTCGTTCTAAATCCAAGCCAATGCTGCTATTTTTAGACTAACTAATAAAACAGAAATATCCAAGGTGAACTTTTATGTGTATACAGTCAAGTCCGACCAAAAAGGGAATCAAATATAACCAATTCAAATTTTCAGTTCACTTCAGTTACTACATTATTTCCTTTCCATTCCAAAGTAAATAAAAACCAAAGGATACCTTGTTTTCTTCTAATCTGTTTCCCCATAGAGCTATAATGTTTTGTTCAGTTTGAGAGAGGAACTGCACACCAAGCAGCAACAGTAACTTCCTTAGTTCTCACCTGAAAACACACCAAACCAAAACACATAAGCTAAATCTTAATCTGTCAATCTTAAGTTGTGCCACACTCTAATCCAAACTAAGGTTTTAATCAGGAGAACCAGTGAGCAGTGGCTGAGCCAGAACTTCCAAAGAGGGGAGGCGGGTTTTCATAATAGAACCTACTTTCAGAATTCAAAGATAAAAAACTCAGTGAACTATTTCCCTGGAATCCCTCAATTTCAGTTCACCAATGCCGGAGGAGGAACGGCCCAACAACGCGAAACAATAGAGTAAACGAATAACAAAACTAAGAACAAAAGTAGAGAATCAGAAGTCGAGGACTGAAGTTTAGGAAGAGAAACTGACCTGATTAACAAAATCAGTTGAAGCTGCAGCTATCGTCTTCTTCACTTGCCCCTTTATGCTCCTGCTATTTTATTTGCCCATTTATTTGAAAGGACCAAAACGACATAGTTTTCGTCTCCATTCAATTTATGGCACTGCTTCGGTTCCGTGGCAAACGGGAATTAGAAATATTGTACTAATTAGTAATTTGCTTAATTAATTTTTGACTTTATTTTATATGAATGTTTTACTTGTCCTTTATTTTTTTTAATAATAATCAAAGGTATTCCGAACCCACTTTTAACGAGATCCGACTAATTCTATTCGACCGGGTTGCGGATTAAAGCTTAAAGTCTCCTAGCGGGTGATGGGGTTCGAACCCGTGACCATTAGTAATTTACTTGTCTTTTATTGCATCATCATCGGCAATGTTTTATTTCCCGATTTCTTCCTTCATTTCAATACATTCACCTCAGGGTACTTGTACAACTCAATTGTTCTATACCAAATCAATTCAATTTGATTACGCTACTTTTAGTTTATTAATTTGATGATTTTTTTTTTGCATATAATTGATGTTTAAGCTGATATGTTTTTCTGAAGAAGCATTTTACTCGTATTCCTTTTTGTAAAAAAGAAAATTGCCCCAATAGTTAAGGAAAATCTGCCACCTTTCTTATGCAAGTTTGAATTGAATCCGCTTTTTTGTAAGTAGATATACACATATTTTACAAAAAAATTTAATAGTAATGCGTGAGATTTGTAGTAAAGATACTAAAATGTAAAATACTAAATAGCAAGGAAATTGCATGATATGTATACCATATAGACTCAATACACGAACAAACTACACACTATGCACGGAAAGTTTTTTCATCAATAATGTACAGTTGATAAAATAAATAAGGCCCTGAGCGGAAAATTTAAGTTGGGCGCTGATAAAATCAATATTTAAAAATGTTTCATCATTTCAATGATTTTAGCAAATAATTGATGATATAATGATGATTTACCAATAAATTATAATGTTGAAGTGCAAAGAAAATATTATCTTTGAAATAGCTCTCTCCACGTTCATCGCGCCAATTTGATAACAAAGTTTTCTCTGAAATCCGATCTCCGATGACTTCCCGATGATACCTGCAAGACTGGAGAATACCGTTAGGAGGCGGGTCGGTTTTCCGGCGTAGCCTCTCCGACGGTCAAGTTAGATTCATGTGGAGGTGTGGCTGTAATGGGGTTAGGGCTGTAAATGAACCAAACTGTTCGAGTTCGACTCGGTGTTCGGCTCGATAAAAGTTCTGTTGGTCCCCTTGAGCTAAATAACACGTGTCAAAGGGGGATGAATGACTTTTAGCGTTTAAAAACAGTTTAAAAATAGTCTTTAAAAATTCTTTTCGCTTTAACCCCTTCTGATCAGCGACGAAGTATCTTCGCTGATACTAACACAGGCGCGCTGAGAATGTTAAGTCTCAGTGAGCTTTTACAGTGTTGGCGTTTTAAATACTTTTAATGAATGCACACTGATATGTCAGCCAAGCTGAGTATTCAGTGGGTTAGTGGATAAAAAGCAAAGTAAGAAAATCACCAGCGTGATATATCCTGGTTCGGCTACCGTCGCCTACTCCAGTCCCAGGATACCCTCTCCGAGATTTTAACTCACTAGTGACTCCTTATCGGCGGAGAAGCCTTCTTACAGAGTTTCCCGAAACAGAGTACCGTCCTCTATTTCCTATTCTCTAACCCAACTGTTGGATACCCTCTCCAACAGTCTACTCGCTTTACAACGAAAGATAATTTTCTACTTCTCACGGAGTGTGAAAAGAAATTACAACAGATAGAATTCTCACTGTTGCTAGCTATTCTCTCAGATACGAATTCAAATGAGACTTAAGAAATTCTCGCTTATAACAGAGCTTTTGTGCGTTGTGAATTTCTTGTGTGTTCTTTCGTCAACTTATCTTCGTCTTCGATTCTCCTATTTATAGCCTGGAGAATTGTTACCGTTGTTTTCAGACCGTTTGAATTTTCTCTAACTGAAAGTTAGATATTTCCGAACGTTACTCACAACGATAATATCCTACTGGTGGCTTTTGAATTCTCGGAGATCGAATTACTGCAACTTCTGAAATCGGCAGGTTTTGACCTTGAGTTGTTGGATTTTGATTGGCGTAGCAGTTATCAAGGTAAGTATTTGCCGGAATTAGGTACTGCGCGTTTCCTGGGTGTCAGGAGCGCCATTCCGCCTGTCCCTTCCCGCCTCCTTTTTCAGAGTGCATTAATTGCGCGCATGCCTTTTCCTTACACCGCATAAATTACGACGTCCTTCTTGTCGGAACTGGATAGATGGACATACGACAAAGCTATTTATTTGTCAGCACGTTGTCCATCTCAGCGGCAATCTTCTCAGTGAGCACTTCCCATATGCTTTGTTGACGAACTCCTTTCGCTGAGAGTTCTTTCTAAGCCAGAGCAAAACTACCTTCAGTGAGCTGTCCCTCTAGCGTAGCTTCGGTATCAGTGAGACTGGTCCAACAATCTCCCCCATTTTGCGATGGCAACCTGAGAAGAATCTCAGTCTCAGCGAAGAGACTAACTTTTGCGGTGAACTCCCCCAGAATGAGATAATCCTCAAGCTTCCAAGGTGTCTCCCCCATAAGAGTTGCTTCCTTTCTTCTGCAAAAAGTTAGTTCTCAGTAGTAAAGTATATGGAGTTAAAAAGATTTTAAGTCACTGATATAATTATGTTCTTTTCATTGATGATTGATAATTACATTTACATAGAGCAATGAATAAGAACTAAATGCTCAGCAAGATAAGTACATATACAATTGCCTTAGCATTCAAAAACCTACAACTTCCTCTACTGGTACTGGGACTTCTGCTGAGACTGCTTCTCTTTCTCCCCCATTGCCTTCGCAGAATAGTCTTTGAGAGTCTCAGTAGCGAACTGCTGAAAACTTTCAATAGACATATGAAATAATTGCATATTGCTGGCAAGGGCAGGGTCCAGTTCATCCTTCAGCTGCTTCAA
>CAOJBJ010318908.1:0-23997 GCA_948291685.1 Euphorbia celastroides | reverse complement strand
GACATAAGACAAACTAACTTTTTGCGTCAGTGCTTATGCCTTCATCAGCGCGATTATCCATCAGTGAACTTCTCCCACTTTGCTTCATTGCGTGACTTCTTTCGCTGAGAGTTCCTTTAAGCCAAAGCAAAACGACCTTCAGCGAGTTGTTCCTTCAGTGAAGCTTTAGGCATCAGCGAGACTGATGCAACAAAAATGTTAAGTGCTTAAATGGTTTTTCAAGTAAACGTTAGGGGCTCAATCATGCATTAGCCCTGAAAATAACAATTAATGGTGCAAAGTGCGCTTTGATACATTCTTCCATCATATTGAATATTTAATCATATGAAATGTAAGTCCCTTAGTGTAATTGAGATGATAAAAAAGCAATTAACAATTTACTTGAGATTATTCTAATGATGAAGAGATTATAATGAAGTTTAAACACTATTGAGATGGAGAGATGGAGAGAGGCAACAACTTTAAATGAAGAGATTTTAACCCTAATAACATATATTTTGAAATGGGTCATTAAATTAGGTCATGTTGTTATTTAATTTATTTGTTATAACTATATTTTTTTTATGTTTTATAAGGTATTATGTTTCATATAAAAATAACAATCGAGCTACTTATCGAACACTTGTTGAGCCTCTTCATGAGTTCACGAGCTCAATTCTGACTTGTTTATGTTCAACTCATTTATTTTGTGAGCTAAAAATTTTGTTCCCAAACTATTCGTTTGTTAATCAAATATAGTTGAGTCTTACTTTTTATCAAGCCGAACACCCAACTATTTACGAACGACTTTCCTCATTCACAACCTTAAGATTGATAGATAAATTAGTGAATAATATATAAATGTAAACGACTCATAAATTATCTCGTGATTTTTGGTTGGATGTGATGTAACTTGGATGAGTATACCATTCGCTCTCAAACTCGAGTTCCCATATCCATATTGATTCTCATGTTGCTTTATATATATAGGCCATTCTTCATCATATCATATTTGAGATTTTAAGGTGACATTATTTGTTACAAAGTACGATTGCTTTATTGTTCTTGTCGTTGGATAAGTGGACTCCACCATTTAATTTAATTTAATGGATGAGATGAATAGATTGATGTTTAGTTTCTTTAAAAAAATAAGGATAGCCTATTATAATAATGTAGACGAATTATGAAAAATTTACATACAATGGCCTAGGCTCTTGAGCTGGAAAGTCAAGAGAGTAAAAGTTAGCTTTTAATTTTTAAGGGTAAGACCAACCGTTTCTTAATATGAGATGTCTCGTAAAATATCCGATTAATGGAAGGAATACGCAAAACACTTTTTAAATTTAATGATTCTTCTTCTCCTTCTCCTTCTTAAAGGTGTAAAATAATTATTTTTGTTTATTCATTCAAATTGTGACATATATCACTAAAACAATTAAAATATATATTTTTATCAATTTTAGAATGTTGGAATGAACACTCTTACCGACTTTAGAGTACTTGTTATTGTGACTTATACAAGTTTAGGTGGCCATCTAAAAAAGTATCAAGTTTGAAATGATTACCATCTATTATGACCTTGTTTTCTTTAGATTCTTATTGAAAGCCATAGTATCAAGTTTGAAATGATTACCATGTATTATGACCTTGTTTTCTCTAAGTACCTCTTTCAAGGTATAACTCGTTCAATGATTGCTTATCTATGCGGGCATAAATCATTTTATTAGATTATATGTATGAGAAACCCATTGTATGATTTAGTTAGGAACTGCTGAACTAGGCATGTTTTCTTAGGCCAATGCAATTTTGTTTTACATGTGAAATGGGAGAAGTATGCATTCTACTGATTGATATCTCTTTGATCAGATCGTGTTCTGTTACTTTTAACCACCTAAGTCCGCAAGTTCAAGCATTTTGTTATGTTTGGTTTTCATTTGGACTTGCAAATTTTGCTGCTCATTTTATTATATGCAAATGATATATATATATATATATCATATCATCGTGTTCTTATTAAACTCTGGTATACTGTTTGTGATTTGCAGAGGGAGTGTGTTTTGCAAAGAAAGACTACAACCTTGCAAAGCACCCCAATATCGATGTTCCAAACTTGCAGGTTATCAAGCTGATGCAGAGCTTCAAGTCAAAGGAGTATGTTCGTGAGACCTTTGCTTGGATGCACTACTACTGGTATCTCACAAATGATGGAATTGAGTTCCTCCGAACCTACCTCAATTTACCATCTGAAATTGTGCCCGCCACTTTGAAGAAGCAGACCAAACCTCTCGCTAGACCTATGGGAGGCCCTCCTGGTGATCGCCTCTTTTGTGGTTAAATGTACATTTTTATGTTTCTTCTTTCTCCATGGTGAGTGAATCCTTTGTGATTTCTGTGTAGTATTTGTCAGTTTTGTTTACGGTTCTTCTATGAGGATTAAGATTAGCTTGATGAATTGTTGTGGTCTTTTGATTTAGTGGACCTTCTCGCTTTGATGGAGAGAGAAGATTTGGTGGTGATAGAGATGGATATCGTGGAGGACCTGGTGGTGACTTTGGGGACAAGGGTGGAGCTCCTGCTGATTACAGACCTACCTATGGGGTAATTACTTAATTCATGATTGACTTTTTCAAAGTCCCTTTTCACTCCCGCATATTGCTAGTTAATTAGGAAACCTGTTTAGTTTATTTGGTTATTTTTTTTATAAATTGGTGTGGGGTCTCTGAGATGAAGTATCTGAGTAATGGACAAGTAAGAAAAGACTAGTGCTAGTGAACCCTAATTACCTAGTGCTGTTGACTCTAGTGTTTATGTTTATCTTATTTTGCTAGTGAATTGATTTAGCTAGATAGAAGCTCTTCCCTTTCATTCCATGTACAGTTGTGCACTAACCAAGTTTTCGTTTTTCATTGGTATTTATGTGGCCTTTCTAGATTTATATGGGGCTTGTTTGCAATGGTGCCTCTATATGATTTTTGAATTGCAAATGTCTGATTCAAACTTATTTATATAGTAGTTGGATTGGTTTTAGTTATGCTGCCTGTGTAAACAAATGTTAGGTTTTTAGATGTGATAATTAAATTAATGCTTGAATTTGAAATGAGAAGGGTGCTAGCGGCGGAAGACAAGCATTTGGCCGTGGTGGTGGTTCTTTTGGCGCAGGGTCTGCTAGCTCGAATCTCCCTTGAGCTAAATTGTGTTTTTTTTTCATGTCCAACTGGAATATGTTATTTACTGGTATTGGAAGTTAAATGCATCAGTAGGTTCAGATTTTGGAGAGGAAGGAGAAAATGTTGGATATACAATTGAAATTTTGATTATCTTTTCTGTTGAGCTAAGTTTTGGACATCCATTGCTTCTTTATATGGTTATTTTTGTAGGGCGAAATACATAGTTACTACATTGAGCTTATAAAAATTTACCCCTCAACTTGCAAAAGTGCACTGGTTTGTCCCCTTAAATACCATTTGTTAGCTTATTATAACTTTGACTTTTGCAATGCAATTATTTCTCCAACCAAAAGTTTATGCTTGGCTTCTAGGGTGAACTTGTTCATTGCAAGTTAAGGTCTTGCTTGGGACCAAAGTGAAAGAAAATTTTAAAGGAAATGGAAGGAGAGGAAAGTGAGGGAGTGTTTCTTTCAGATTTGACCAATTTATTGGTGAAACTCAAAATAAGGGAAATGGGGGGATCTTAAAGGAATCGGGTTCCTACCATATCAGTAAAAACTAGAATTACTTTGATTTGGTTCCCTTTCTTTTCCTTTGAAAAACTTGTTCTCAAGCAAGTCCTAAAGGAGGCTAACAAGCTAAAGGGGTAATAAGAACTCTATCCATATAATTAGAAACAAGTATTTTGGGCTATCTGTGTTGTTTCAACTATCATTTGACCCTTGTCATCTACAACTTAAAAAGATGCGCTATACAAATGATTGATAAGTGAATGATAAATAGTTGGATTATTGAGTTGATTTACAAGTTGAAGGATACGCATCATATTGTATTTGTCTTAGCCAACAAATATGCAACATAAATAATGAAGTTGTTAGATTTACACGTTGAACATGCAAGCCATTTTGAAATTTCTTCACTTTGAAATGTACACAAGTCAACTATGTAACGTATCATGCGTTCGCTACTTGTTGCAAATGCTTTGACAACGGATAGATGATTGTGAGAATTGAGATTATCATTCCTTGGAATTTCTTAAGCATAAAATTGCCATGTCCTAAGAGAGCGTGGATTCTAAACATGCTAAATGTGATTTTTGTGTCTCTTGTTTTGTGAAAACATATAGTACTTGTTAGGTTTATCTTTAGCAGATTTTCTAATATACTTATTTTCATATATATAGGGATGAACATTTAGTTATAGTTATAGATGGTTCGGAACCTATTTTGATTTGATTAGGGGTGAGTATTTGGTTCAATCCAAACCGAATCGCGGGTTACCGAATTTGCATTATAATTTTTACCGAAACAAATAAAAAGCATAATGAAACATGAATCAAACCGATTGACAAATTGTTTTATAATGAAATCATACTGACAGTTCAATAATTTGCAAAAACATAATCAAAATTTTGTAACTTAATTGAAGCAATTTGGTTCGGTTTGGATTGATTCGGTTGAACCAAATACCTACCTCTAAATTTGATGTGTCGAGGTATAGCATCTCATTTTCCATTTTGTTTATTTAATACTTCATGAATAGAGAATTAATTAATAACTGATTAAATAATGTTACACAAAAAAATAACAAATTAAGATTTTAGAGATAATATAATAAATAATAATTTTTTATTATCTTATTTTAGAAAATAGAACTCAAAATAAAGTAACCAATTTGATAATAGTAAGAGTTGATAACCTTTATTAGAGCTGTTTCGTTCACGTAATAGCTATTTTATGGAATTGATAAAAATGAATGAAAAAGTGACAAATATAGGTAAATTATTATTATTATTATTATTATTATTATTATTTGTGCATGCAACTCAAGAATAATATGATTTAACCATCGATCATTTATCCATCTTGAAAAAAGAAATCGTTAAGCTCCGTTTTCAAATCAATAAAACCACATTGTATTTTACTCAAATTTCATTTTTGTTTCTATAACATGTTCGTTTTTCTTTCTATAAAAATTTCAACTGAATTAAAATTATTTTATATTAGCCAATATATGAATCTATGCACAACACAGACTGAATTAAATAGATTTGTTTTTCAAAAATGTTGAGTAACACACTGTACAAGTTTTATTATGACCCTGAATTAAATCAGTTTGGAACAATTATCATCATATGCCAACCCAACACAACTACTTATCCAATGTCATAATTACATTTGTAGGCCAGTTTACAATTCCTCTTGAATCGCAAAAGAATTAGGTATTTGTAAAATTGGCAATTAATTATTAAGTAGTTTATGAATGGAAATGTGGCATGCTAGAAAAAGAAGGTTCATCAAGAAATATAAAAGAGAGAGCATATATCTCGTGAATTTTGAACAACTCTTATCATTTTTATCATGCTCACTTCACATGATAATATATACTTTATGCCCAATAAAATTTCATTTTCAAATAATCTTACAAAATGTCTATTAAGTACATGTGGCACTACCACCTTGACAAAGCCCATCTTCTTTTTTATATTTGTTTATTTTGTGATTATTAATGTCCTATTTAACTATAAAATAGGCCACATGCTGCATAGTTATCCTAACTCATGCAGTTATTCTTGGACGGGGTATAGAGATTTAGTTTTATATTTATTCATTTTTAATTAGAATTGTAATCGTATTTAATTTGATTTAATGGACTATATTTTTCAGTCAAAAAAATAGGTCACATGCATAAATACCTCCCTGAACTATTCAGTTTTTGTCAGCCAACCGGCTGAACTTTTAAAGATGACAAATAATCAGTTGTACTATACTATTTTTTGTCAAATAACCATCTCATGCTAATGTGGCACACTCCGATTAGTCAAAAGTCAAATCCACATATCTTATACAAGGTGTGCTACGTTAGCATGAGTTATTTATTTGTCAAAAATAGCAGAATTATAATTGTATCACTGTTATTTTGATGAAATTTAGTTGATTATTTATCACCTTGAAAAGTTTAACTAGTTGACTGATAAAAATGAACAAATTCAAAGAATATTTATGCATTTAGCCTATAAAATATAAACTCACATGTAAAATTCATAAGCATAAATAGTATTTCTAAGAGTTTGTAAAGTATCATTGTGTGCATATACACTTAGCTTGACATATCATACCAAAGAAACTTGTGATCACATTACAAAAATTTAAACTTATATTTGAGGTTAAAATATATAAGAAAAATACTACCATGCATTAAATTCCCCAAAAGCATTGAACTAAATTAGTTTTTAGGTATTCAGTAACTTGAAATGGTGATTTTGCAGTCTTGTTCATTCCTAGTCAAATTTAATTTTCATTACAGTTGAATTATATGTTTTGACCAAAATATGTTTTTCACAATATATTGTTGTCTTAAAGTTTGTTTCCTATGGAGATATTCTATAGAAAAACGACTATTTCAATATTGTTTTATTTGATGCAATGTACTTTGACTGTGATTCTTGGCCATTGTTGGAATATTCAATGTTCAATAAAACCTCAAAACAACACTGGACAAAATTGCATAAATAAATAATTAGAAAAGTAAAAAACATCATTTATTTATGAGTTTAGATTATTGATAAATTTTATGTAAAGAATATTAGGTCTGTTTTTTGTAGTAGGATAACTTACTTTTAATTCAAATTTCTAAGTTAGTAAAATAGAAAATAAAGGATTATTTATTCTGTAAATTCTAGTTAAGTTTATGAAACAATCAAATTTTCTAATAAGATAGAGTATCTTTACATTAAGTTTTGTAGTTAATATGTATTTATTTTTTAAAAATTTTGAAACATTTGCTAAGTCCGTATTTGAGAAATGGTTCATTATGAATTATGATACACGAAAATATAATATATAGAGTACGTAATGTATACATAGTATAATAAGGTTTCTTAACTTTCTTTATAATTCTTCATTTGGTTAGGTATATTATAGTATAAATATAACAAAACCATATAAAAACTTGTATAAAAACTGAGAGAAAATATACTTGGCTTATTTTCAGAAAAATATGTTTTCCTAAAAAATACTCCACAATTCTACCATAAAAAACTAGTAAAATAACATTAGAACAGGCGTCTATTTGTGATTGGACGGAATAAGAGGAAATCGAGCCAAATTTGAAAAATGGCAGCAGCCTAGAAAAAGGAAGGAAAGCGTAGTTGATTTCACGGATATATTGAGAAGTTTGAAACCGAAATCAGAAAGTAGAAATCTTCCCTGTCATCTTCAATATAGCAAGCCATTTCACGGTTTTCACTCTCAGAATCCCCCATTTTCATCGCTACTGGAAGTAACTGCAGCAGAAGGAGCTGCCGATAGCAATGTCTGTGTGTATTAAAGATAAGGAGTCCGGCAGCTCTAGCTCTGCATCTGATGGCACTAAAATCAAGGGCGTCTCTACTCACGGCGGTCGCTACATGCAATACAATGTGTACGGTAACTTGTTCGAGGTCTCCAGCAAATATGTTCCTCCGATTCGCCCCATCGGTCGCGGTGCTTGCGGCATTGTTTGGTAGATTATCCTTTTTCTCGGAATGAAATCTCTAGTTCGATTGGAATTCTAGGTCTTATTTTCCATGTGTTTAGCTTGTTTTGGTGCTGAATCTCAGGATCTGTGTTCGAATATTGAGTTTTTCCGTTTCTTGAATATCTGTTTGGTTTATGAAATTTGAATAGAACAGGAAGAAAAGTATTAAGTGAAAAGTTATATTCGTTGAAATAAGTTTACAAGAGCTGCTATGTAGAGCCTCCATTGTTTTCATATCAACTGTGAATAGAATTATGAGTCTCTCATATTTGTCAGCTTTTGTGTGAGTTCACCTTTTAATGCTTAATGTTTGGCAAAACAAAAAGTTGTTGCTAGAACTGCGGTTCTTCTCTGAACAATCGAGCTGGATGATGAAAAGGAAAAAAGAAGAAATGTTCTAAGCTCTGAAACTAATGATTCTATGAGACTTTTCCGGAGGCAGATTTTTCCCAAGAAGAAGCATTAAGTTTCTCAATAACCTTCTTTGAGGATAAAGTCTGGAAACATGCTTGCAGTTCATATCTTTTATGCAATAAGTATAACGTTATGATCATGTTATTGCAGGAGTCTCCAAATACTATCATACTTGTTACTTGTTAGTTGTTAAGGAAAATCGTTTGTTTGTATTATGTATCTCTATGGTGATAGCTTATTTGTTTTTTTCACTCTCCTTTCTATTTCAGTGCTGCTGTGAATTCTGAAACACGTGAGGAAGTAGCGATTAAGAAGATTGGAAATGCCTTTGACAACATAGTTGATGCTAAAAGAACACTGAGAGAGATCAAGCTTCTTCGTCACATGAAGCACGAAAATGTCAGTTTCAATCTAATATCAAAATTTTGTGGCTCCCCGATTACTTCCTTATTTTTCATACTTGTTTCGTAGATCTTCCCTCTTGATTTCCGATATTCAAGATATGCAAATTGGTGTTGAAACATCCAAATGGCTGTTCATGGCAAAGAGGCTGTAATTTAGTACACAGGATGAGAGGAAGATATCATGACATCATTTGTTAATATAGTTGCTTTAACTGAAGTATTTATTTGTGTGTGTGTGTATATATATATATATATATATATAAGGCTGTAAAAAATGGTTTTATACTTCTCTGTAGGGGTTCCTTTTTGAATGTTCTTTAGTTTGTGCTTTATTGAGACTATTTTTTGACACTTTTCCTTTTTCTGCATCTGATGCCATACATCACTATTGGCTATCAAACTTTCTTGTAAACAGGTTATCACAATCAAGGATATTATACGACCACCGAAAAAGGATGCTTTCAATGATGTGTACATTGTTTATGAATTGATGGACACCGATCTTCATCACATTATTCGTTCTGACCAACCACTCACAGATGACCATTGTCAGGTTTGTTGCCTTTCAGTCTATAAGGCAGAACACATTATATTCTTATCCAATTGCTTCTTGCTGTTTTACTAAACTCTCTTGAGCATGGGGAGTTCTGATCAATCTATTACCTATAGACAATTGTTACAAAGCAAAGAGTAGCAGTTTGATGAACACCACAAGTTGCAAGCTTAACTATCTTGAGTTTGTTACCTCATTTGAACATGTAACCTTACATTTAAGTGTCTTATGATTGTTCCAATTCTGAGTTTGAATTTTAATGAAAATTTGCAGTATTTCCTTTATCAACTGTTAAGAGGGCTGAAATATGTGCACTCAGCAAACATCCTGCATCGTGATCTCAAGCCAAGCAATTTGCTAATCAACGCAAATTGTGACCTCAAAATCGGGGATTTTGGGTTGGCAAGGACAACATCTGAAACCGATTTCATGACTGAGTACGTGGTCACTCGTTGGTATCGGGCACCCGAATTGCTCCTCAACTGTTCAGAATACACAGCTGCAATTGATATTTGGTCAGTTGGTTGCATGCTCGGCGAGATCTTGACCCGAGAACCTCTCTTTCCAGGAAAGGACTATGTCCATCAGCTCCAGCTCATCACTGAGGTATCAACTTAGTTTTCAATTAATGCATTTGATTGGAATGGAATAAAGAAAACTTTTTAATGCTTCTTTTTGTTGCTGTGTAAAAGTTAATAGGTTCGCCCGACGATGCGAGCCTCGGTTTTCTCCGAAGCAACAATGCCAGGAGATACGTTAGGCAACTTCCACAGCACAGAAAACAGAACTTCTCAGTGAGGTTTCCCAGTGCTTCTTCAGGTGCTACTGATCTCCTGGAGAAAATGCTTGTATTTGATCCCAACAAGCGAATCACCGGTATGCCATTTCAACAATTCCTTAAATGCTTATATGGGTCCTTTTTTTGCTGCTATATCATTGAGTTGCTTTGTCTCTGCATCTTTTGACAGTTGAAGAGGCCCTTTGCCACCCGTACTTACAATCTCTTCATGATATAAATGATGAGCCGGTGTGCCCAAGGCCATTTGAATATGATTTCGAGCATCCATCGTGTACTGAAGAGCACATCAAGGAACTTATTTGGAAGGAGTCGGTGAAGTTCAATCCCGACCCTCCAGCCTCTTAACAGATCAACTACAAATGCATTTCATGGGAATTTGTGAACTCGGTATTCCTCTGTATTTAACATACCAAAGCTATAGCATACATTTCAAGTTCGTATAAAGTGTAGCTGGTCGTTTGTAATTACTAGTAGTATCTGGGAGTTCAGAGGAACATGCAAAGCAAAGACTTAATTGTATTGCTTATGGATGATTTATGGATTTCAAATAATTTGATGATTATCAATCTGAATTGATGTTTATCGGTTCTTTTACTTCGCCAAAGTTTTATCTTGTCAGGCTTCATTGTAATTCTGAATTTCCCTTGTTTATATTAGTAAGATTCGTCTCATAATATTGTAGTTATGCCTTTGTAGTTCTTCTATAATGCCTTAGTCCCCTGATAGTTTCGTTTTA
Organism: Euphorbia celastroides; assembly: GCA_948291685.1. NCBI lineage: Eukaryota > Viridiplantae > Streptophyta > Magnoliopsida > Malpighiales > Euphorbiaceae > Euphorbia > Euphorbia celastroides. The sequence continues at coordinate 13,427 of CAOJBJ010318908.1, read as the reverse complement.
TAGCCCCTTGATACTTTTCTTATAGCCTTTTATACTTCTGTCTTATAGTTCTGTCTTATAGCCCTTTCAAGTTATGTCTTATAGTCCCTAATGACTAGTTCTGGTTATAATCCTCTTATAGTCCCTTATAAGATGATGAAAAATGAAAACTTTATACACTCTTGAATGAGGAAGCTACTAAAACATGTTGAATTGAACGAGGTGGGAATTATGATGGCTTTGGAAGAAAAATTGCGGCATTTATTGGAGAAGTAGGAGCCAATAACATTGTCACAAATATTATAGATTTCAGAAATAAACCATAAACAAATTAAAAGCCCAAAAACTAGGTCTGCATAGTCTTGGACTTACAATTCTCTAACAGTCTTTTTATACCCCTTATAGTTTTTTCTTATGAACCTTTTAGTCCCTTATAGTTATGTCTTGTAGTTCTTTATAGACCTCTTATATCCCCTTCTAGTTTTGTCTTATATATATAGTCACATATAGTCCTCCTATAGGCTCCTTGTAGTTCTTGTTGAATTTCCTTATAGCCCTCCTATAACATTCTTATCGGTTATCAGAGAGTAATGTATACTTCTCTTACACTTTCTTATAGCTATGTGTCACGGGCTTAGGAAAGGCAAGTCACATTTACACCTAAAAGCACTTCTCCATATGCATGGGACACTCATGTTTACGGAGCAAGAATGACACCTTGTGACATTTGTCTATAAAATTCAACAGTTTTGTTATAACTAATTCACGAAAAATAAATCGAAATAGTATATCAATATGAATCAAAGTTTATAGATAAGAATATTATAGATTTCAGAAATAAGCCACAAACAAATCAAAAACCCAAAAACTAGGGGACGTAAATTCTTCGTACACAAAAAACTTGAGCAAGAGAATACAAAAATAAAAATATGCTAAAAGTACAAATATATAATTCTTATTAAAAAAAAGTCAAATGCATCGGTTGCTCTCCAAGTTGGTAAAAAAAAAAATCAGTTGTCATTTCAAAGTTTGAAGTTGGACACATAACTCTCTTAAGTTGATAAAAATGTACAACTTAACTTCTCCAAGCTGACGTGACACTATTTTACTGGAGGAAGTTATGTGTCTACTTTTGCCAACTTGGGGAGTTATGTGTTCACTTTTACCAATTTGAGGGGGTTATGTGTCCACTTTTATCAACTTGAGAGAGTTATGTGTCCAATTTTACCAACTTGAGAGAGTTATGTGTCCAAGTAGAAAGTTATGGTGGCATGTGACTTTTTTTATCAACTTGGGTAACAACACATTTGGCAAAAAAAAAAAAAATAAATAAATAAACAAAGTCTTTTCCATAGAAGCCCAATTCAAGCCCAATCAATCCCTGGTATATATTTACCAAACAAATACCTAATCTTCTCAATCTTTGCCATATTGTTTCATTCATCTTCATCATGAGAGCCGCCGTTTCCTCCAAAAATTTGAGTTCATCTTCGTAATTTTCGGGGTTTGAATAAAATAGCGCCTGAGGCCGAGCGCTTACCTCTTGAGTTAGAGGAGGCGTGGTATTCCACGAGAGAGGTTTTTACGTGGCGCGTATTCTCTGCGACGGGCGCACATTAATTACTATGGGGACTTCCATGGCCGCTCTTCTGCTTTAGTCCTTGCAGCAATTGCGAATGGATCCCCTACACTCTTTTCCTTTTCTCTATTTCACAAAATTCGTTTTCAAAAATTTTTAAATCTGGAAATATTGGAACAACTTTTAATAAATATATTTCTAGTGTGAAATTACTTGATTTTTATGCTAAGTTGCATTTGTGGATTAAAATATAATGACAACGAAATTTTTCACATGTTAATTGATATCTTTTTATGGCTTTATGAAATTGAAGCGAGTTTTGTTATTGATTTGCAGTCATAATTTTTCGATGTTTGGATTCTGAGTCTGGGTTTGAATTCAATACTTATGGGCGTAACAGTGTTGTATTATTGAATAAGTTGAAACAATTTGTTCCAGAGCAAGTTGAAAATGATGATCGCACAAAAATTCAATGTTGGCATAACATGAGAAAATATCGGAGACTCCAGTAAGATATATATATAACCCAAATGTATTTGGTTTTTTCGTTTCTAAAGGACCCATCTCATTTCAATATAAAGGGCTAAACAATAACAGTTGGTTAAAATGACCCACAATTCATGAACATTTAAATTGCTTCTTTCTTTTTTCGTTAAGAGAAGAATGAAATAAACAAACCAAACTACTGATAAGTCCACGAACCAAATATAATCACCTATTGCGCTGGAACTGATTCATCCGAAAGGAACCAGTGTATTGATACAAGGTCTCTGACTTGATTTTATAGACTATTCTTCGGTAAAATAAAAAAAACCTTAAAATCGGGTTGCAATTTCTGATGGCTTAGAGAATAAAAAATCACGTGTATCAAACAAAATGAATCCATCAGAAACTTTCAGAAGAAAGTGACAACAATCAAATTCACAACAAACATCCAATATCACAATAAAATGCTTCATTATATTGGAGAAACTATGATCAGGAGGGTTCTCAATACAGTTCCCTCCCAAGTTCAATGTTTACTCATAACCTAGACTACTGCCGGTACATGTTCATCACAAAACATTTAATAACACATCAAATAAGACTTCACTATTAATGTTTCATTCTATGTGAAGAAGTTACAAGAATTCAATCGAACACAAATCTGGAGTTTCAAGTTAGAATGCAGAGCCACCTCCCCTGGCTTTTCCAAGCATAAGGTCTTTGGCTTCGTTTATTTTCGAAGCCAAGTAATGACTCCCACCTGCATCTGGATGGTTTGCCACCATTACCCTTCTATGAGCTTCCTTCACCTTTTCTGCTGCCATACTTTCTCTGCAAAACGAGATAGATTGACAACATTTGTGAGTTTAGGCTACTATTGTCTATCGTAAATGCAAAATGAAAGCAAACAATCCTTAAGAGCTAAGCAAGTCCTTTAGGCATACTGTTCCTTGTATCAACTAAATTATATCTTGAACCAGCACAGACAAGGGAATTATTCGTTTACACCTCCAGATATAAATTGCACTCCAAATTCATTAACTTACCCACAATGTTAATCAATTTGTGAGTTTCCAACTACTGAAAACCAAGATAATTTCAGAACAGTATAAAGATAGATGCCCTAACTAAAGAACCTAAAAAGAACCCAGGATTTAACAGACCATGCTGAGCCAATTCTTAGGACAGAGAGGTCAGAATTCAAAACAATAACTTCACAAAAACTACGATCCAATAGATAATCTTGGAACAAAAAGATTAGGCTAAGAATTCCCATGGACAACAGTAGCTAAGAATTTCTTTCCTCAATCACATCTATACTGGACAGGATAGAAGTACCTGACTGCAAGAACCAGAGCCGCTTCCCTCAAGAAAGTCGCTTATACAGTCTACCACAGCGGTGGTCAGATACTATCTTCTATGCTTCAAATTGTTCAGTTTTTTTATGCTGGTAATGATGAACTGAGGGCTATGCTTGGAAATACGGGTTTTTTTTTTACTGGTGCTAAAACTGAGTGGGTTGTTGATCCTTGTATTGAGCTTTTTGGAATAGTTACTAGTTCAGTTGGGAAAGTGAGGAAGGAGACAATATTAGCCCCACTTTTGGAAGATGATATTTCAGGAGTTGGATTGAATTCCAGTGGAGATCTGGAATATACACATGGTTTTTCCAACAAGGTAGAGAGAACTATGCTAGATTACAAGGAAGTTGTTTCACAATCTTGAATGAACAGAGTTGCTATTATGAAATGGATTTCGTTATGCGGCTGTTGAACCTAATAGTACTCAATTTGTTGATGCAACTGCCAACTTTATCATTAATAATAATGAAGGAGGAATTTATTTGTCAACAATCAGATCATGATAGTGTTACTATAGCTGATATAATTGCAATATACGCTATCCCAGTTGAAAAGTGGCCTAAATTACTTTTTTTTTTCAATGGAATCAAGTGTGCAGGAATTATGCAATGAAGCAACATCAATCCTTTCTAGCTCCTTAACTGAAACTATTAGGAATGCATTTCAACATCACTTCATAGGATTGCAAGCATTTTTGCCTAAGTCTCTAAAAGATGAAATGATACTCTCAAGACAGTAAAGTAGCACAAAAATGAAGGATTATTTGAAAGCTTCTTCGGTTCTAGCTGGTGGGAAGCTGTCTCAACTTCAAGGCAGCACTGATGTTTTGACTGATAATGGAGCAGCAGTTGTATTGACAGCAGTCATGGAGCCTATTCAATGGGAATTAAAATATGAACATTGTCGAGTAATTGTTAATCATAAAGGATAGATCTGCTTCCCTGAGTTCCAAAATCTCAGCAGTAGTTAATCTGAGAAAGGAGAGTGGCAGCAGAAGCAGGAAGGAGCTGAAATAGGCACAGGTCGAAACAGTCCTGAGGACAAGACTGATTTCAAGAGGGAACTTATGTCAGGTACCAAGAATCGAAATATTTTGTTTATGGTAGTTGGCGTTTGTTAGATATAGGCAGTACTATTAGGAGTAAAACTCTTTATGTTTAGCAGCTTTAGAGGTAGGGCATTATTTCAGTCTTTGTTTCCGCAAGGCTATATGCTCCTAATCCTTTTACTACCAATTAGTTAGGCAATGACTGTTTGCTTCTGCTGGCAATAGAACCAGTGTTAGCTCTTTAAATTGGACAATATACTGAAGCAGATTATGAATGAATTAATCAAAACTATTATCTCTCTCAACTATTCTCTATTGTTCCTAAAATTCCTCTGTTTCCCATCACCTTCTCCTCTACCAAAATCTTTCTCTATTTCTGTCAACCCAAAATCTGAATCCAAGCAAGTCAGGTTGAATACCTGACAGCATACCATTTCTTGCATCTGCATCTGCTAAACTATAACTTGGACCAGTATAGACAAGGGAATAATTCTTTTACACTTCCAAATATAAACAGCACTTCAAGTTCATGAACATACCCGCAATGCATAATTGCATATCAATTTGTGAATTTCTGACTACTGAGAACCCATATAATTTCAGAACAGTAGTAACATACATGCCTTAACTAGAGAACCTAAAAAGACTCCTGAAATTAACAAACCATGCCAAGGCAATTTTTAGGATAGAGGGGTCGGAATTCAAAACAATGACGTCACCAGAACAACAATCGAACAGACAAGCTTGGAACAAGAAAATTAGGCTAAGAATTCCAATGGATAACTACAGCTAAAATTTCTTTTCTAAGTCACAACTATACAGAACATGATAGAGGTACCGTACCTGACTCCAAGAATCTGAGCTGCTTCTCTCTTTGTCATAACAGGTTGAAAACCGCCTTCATAAAATCTGCGCATCTTAACCGTTGGTGGTCTTGCCTTGAACGCCTGCCAAGCCTGGATTCCATATCTACCAGCATATGCTGCAGCAGCTACTGCTATGCCTGTTATCAATGGGGTAGCCTGATTCCACATCAAAAATTCCATCTCATCAAAGCAAATCATCAAAAGAAGAACAGAAAACCTAAAGTTAAAACATGAAAAATCAAATTCCTCTGCTTCTACATAGTTTTTCTAACGAGTAAATCTCGAAGGAAGAATGAATACTCACCATTCCGCCGTAAGCCGGAGAGTTTTGTATCAAGCCGCCGATGAAGGAGGAGAATTATGCCCCAAGAATGAAATGTAGTGGCCTAAGCACGAAAATTGGGTATTTATAGCTAGCAAAACGCAGCGTTTGACCAGAGCGGATTCTCTAGTTCATTCTAGCACCTCACGATATTTAAATAGAATAGCTGAGGAGTAAATTGGAAATTTTCCGAATTTTAGGGATTAAATTGATTTTTTACGAATAATTCAAGGGTGTTTTCTATTTCACCTCCATCTTCTGCCTTTGCAGTATAAACTCCGGCGATTTGTAGACTGCAAGATTCACTGACTCAAATCAATAGTTATGGGACATGGTAAAGAGCTCATGTTGATTGAAACCGATTTCCTATTGTTTATGTGTTGAGTTTCTTTGATTGGATCGATATATTGCTTGCTTTAACATTGGCGCTGAATGATCTTCAGGTGAAAAGGGTCGACACAGCAAGAAATATAAATCCTCTAAGGTGATTCTGAATTCATCAATTTTATGTGAGTTTGTTTCGATTTATATACTGAAAGAATAAATTGATGTGCAGGAAGATCACAGAGGCACATTTGTTGACGACGAAGATGCCTATTACGTCGATGAACCGGAGGATGATTATCGTGATGGTAATAATGATTGAACCTTTCAGCTTCTGTTTGATTGATTGCGATTAAGGTGCGTAGTTGAAAAATTGATTCGTCTTGATTATATGATTAGATGGAGAAGGGAAAAAGAAGGATTTTAGCAAATTGGAATTGAAGTTAGACCACGCAAATCGACCACTATGGATTTGTGCTGATGGCCGCATCTTCCTTGAGACTTTCTCTCCTTTGTACAAGCAAGCCTCTGATTTTCTAATTGCCATCGCTGAGCCAGTTTGCAGGTTTATTAACTCAGAAATTTCTCAATGAATAATGTAATGCTCTTTGGTTTGTGCTTCTGATATTGATTTTGGGTTTGTTTGGTTAGGCCAGAGTCTATGCACGAATACAATTTGACTCCATATTCTCTGTATGCCGCTGTCTCTGTGGGTCTTGAGACTGAAACTATTATATCTGTTTTAGATAAGTTGTCCAAAACAAAGTTGCCCAAGGAAACAATCGAATTCATTCGGTCTTCTACTACTAACTATGGCAAAGTTAAGCTTGTTCTGAAGAAGAATCGGTACTTCATTGAATCACCATTTCCTGAGGCAAGTGGGTTCTTCAAAAGGAAATCAGAGTTTTCTTTTATGTTTGATTCCTTATTTTTTATGTCATGTTTATAGGTACTGAAGAAGTTGTTGTCGGATGAAGTTATAGCTCGGGAAAGAATTACATCTCAGGCACATGGAAATGATGGTTTTACAATCAGCAAAACTGCAGGGGAAAGTGGGGGTAATCATGACGGGTTGCTAAACGAAGACGAGTTGGCTGCGGTGGCCGAAGAAAAAGAAACTCACTCATTTGAGATAGATCCTACTCAGGTAGTTTGAGTTACTTTTGTTTTTTTTTTCATGGACCAAACAAAATATTTGAGTTCATATGCTTATTTTGGTTCATTTCCTGATCACATTTCACCTTTTTATCTCGTTCATTTGGGCCCCAATCAACATATAATGAAGCAAATCTGAATTTTGATTTGCATTTTTGCTAGGCCATAGTAACTATTCAATTCGTCACATTTTCTCTTCTTTGACTCACTTTACACTCTCTGTTTCCGAGGAGTCTAGTCAAGTCAGCTTTAGGTGTATGCAATACTTGTTCCTCCGCATGTTTATATCAACCAATTCACCTTTTATAGCTTTTTTATTTGGGGCAATTTAGCATGAAAAGCTCTAGCGTTCACTCAGTGCTTCTTTCCATCTACATGGATAAGCAGTGCTTGCTTACTAGTAGCCTGGGTATCGCAGAGACTGCAAATGTGCAGTTTCATTAAAAGCTGAATCAGTTAAATGGAAATTTAGTAAAAAAAAACTAGGTTTCAGTATTAAATCAACATTCTGTGGATTAGAACTCACGGCAGATCCATTAACATATTTTCATTGAGATTACAATTTGTCTCGTAGGGATCGAGGTTTGTGAACTTTTTATTTCCTCTCTAGCTGCAAATTAAATATACTGAACATGCCTGGATAGGAAACCTGTTGTTCTTTTGCTTTATTCATACGGAAAGTGTCTTGTAAATAAAAGGGCTTGTTTGATATTGTTGTTAGTTGTTGATGTATGTTGTTGTGGTTAGCTGTTAGCTGTTTTCATTAGTTGTTTGCTGTTGCTGATAGCTGTTCAGTATTAGTTATTCATAAATTAGTGTTTGGTAAAGTTATGGAGTGTTGTTGCTGATAGAATGTAAGTCATGACAAATCATTATTACAATGCATCAAATTCCTAAGGTCCAATACAATTATACAATAGAGATACCTAGTGTGTCTTGTCTTCATGATGGGCAACTTATCTGCTACTGAAAAAGCTCTTAGCCAATAACTTTGATTACATTTGCAGACTTCAACTCATGACGTATAACAAGCGACTATCAATTAACTTGATTTCAACAATGAAAAATTGAAACAAAATGCAATTAGAAAGCAACTCTTAGATGAATCGGCGATCATGATGGTATGAAATCTTTTGTATTACAATGACATTTACCTTGAGGTACAGAAAAAAGAGACAGTAGAGCTCTAAAAATGAAACCAAAAGAATAATCTCAAATTAGATCAGAAATAAATCATGTCCCAACCAAGAAAAATGCAGTGAAAATAAGAAAACTGCACAGAGAACAATAATCCAAACTTAGAATAAATACTTGTACGGAACGCAAAGATTTGTTTATTTGAAGAGATCAACTCTGGAAAACTGGACAATTTTCAAAATTTCTATTATTGATGCTCTTCTCAGTAGAGTTGCATGTCCTTTGGATGCATTAATTTTTCTACGCATCCCTTCTATTACAGAACAAATTAGATGATATAATAAATGAGGGTAATAAGGTCATCGAGTTTTTCAGTCTCGTAACTGCAGCTGATTTAAGTTGAGAAGCTAGAAACTTATTGTTCTAACTGATGCAGTTTATAACTCTATCTGTTATGGTTCAGCAATTTTAAAGTCCTAACCAAACACCCTTTACTTATTTAACATTAGTAGATAGGATTTAATCCGCTAACTGCAGCAGATACAATGAAAAACAAACACCTTGAAGCACGAATGGGCGACTAAGGAATGAATCTAGCAGAGCAGGAAGCCAGCTTCTTGCTTTTTATATGTTAATATAGTAACCTAACCTCTCGTCATATGAGAATCAAGTTTTGCACCTTTTATGTTGTTAAATGGCCCTCTTGCTTTTTAAATCAAGTGTTATATCAATGATCACAATAGTGAAAATTTACAATCTAATGCACCAAGTGTAGGCTTTGATTATCCAAAGTTATCTTTTGTTTCACTAAATGTTCAATTTGAAACTAACTCCGGTTGCGACTTGAACCTCAGACCTTTGGAAGTTACAGATGCAGTCTCAAACCATTAGGTGAAGACATTCACCACTATTATGCCCTGTACTTAGATAAATGGCAAAGGAATATAAATGTATCTCCAGTCCCTCGTTGCTTTCTTGCCTCTCCCCCTCCTTGAACACCCATGAAATGGTTATTTGCAATTTTCTTTTTACTTAACTATGGCCTGTAGAAAGTTCACCTTCTACAAATGTCTTAGCTGTTGTGGTTTTTGACAGGTTGAAAATGTAAAGCAGCGCTGTTTGCCGCAGGCTTTGAATTACCCTATGATTGAGGAGTATGACTTCAGAAATGATACTGTACGTAATTTTTTCCTAATATCTTGCTTCAATGCAATTTACATCTATTTGTAAAAACCTGATTAATGTTAGCAACTTGACAACTCTCCTGCATAAACGATGAACTCGTATATTCTGACTTTGATCTTATTGGATTTGCAGCATATATTAATATTTGATGATGTTACAGGTCAACCCTGACCTTGACATGGAATTGAAGCCTCACGCTCAACCACGGCCATATCAGGAGAAGAGCTTGAGTAAAATGTTTGGGAATGGTATGGTGGGATGCGAAGAGTATAAGGGATTCTAACATTCTTTTGCATAATTGTAGATTTTCCTTTTAAATGTTCTGAAAGCAAATTATGCTTTTCAGGTAGAGCAAGATCTGGAATCATAGTTCTACCTTGTGGTGCTGGAAAGTCTCTAGTTGGTGTTTCTGCAGCATGTCGAATAAAGAAAAGTTGCCTTTGTTTGGCAACTAATGCTGTGTCTGTGGACCAGTGGGCCTTCCAGTTCCAGCTCTGGTCAACTATTCGTGAGGACCAAATTTGTCGATTCACATCTGACAGCAAAGAAAGATTCCAAGGAAATGCAGGGGTTGTGGTGACGACCTATAACATGGTTGCTTTTGGCGGTAAACGTTCTGAAGAATCCGAAAAGATCATTGAAGAGATAAGAAATAGAGAATGGGGGCTACTTCTTATGGATGAGGTAATTCAGCAAGAAATTTGTGATTTTTACAGATTTTTTGCCCCACTTTTATTAATATGTGTTTTCTGTTGTTCAGGTCCATGTCGTCCCTGCCCATATGTTTCGTAAAGTTATTGGCATCACCAAGTCACACTGCAAACTTGGGCTTACTGGTACATATATATAGTTCCAGTAGCCTCTGTTTCTCTTTTATTTCCTTGAAGGAAACGGGTCTTATTGGCTTTTCCATTGCAGCTACACTTGTGAGAGAAGATGACAAGATTGCAGATTTGAACTTCCTAATTGGTCCAAAATTGTATGAAGCGAATTGGTTGGATCTAGTGAGAGGAGGATTTATAGCAAATGTGCAGTGTGCTGAAGTTTGGTGTCCAATGACGAAGGAGTTTTTTGCTGAATATTTAAAGAAAGAAAACTCTAAGAAAAAGCAGGTGAACTTTCATGATTAGTTCTGTTATAGTAATTCCATGTTCGGTTATCATTTTAGCATATTGAATGCTTTCTTTTATTGCAGGCATTATATGTGATGAACCCGAATAAGTTCAGGGCATGCGAGTTTTTGATACGCTTCCACGAACAACAGCGAGGTGATAAGATAATTGTGTTTGCTGATAACCTGTTTGCACTTACCGAGTATGCAATGAAACTCAGAAAACCTATGATTTATGGAGCTACCAGGTTTGACTTTTTCCTTGCTTTGTGAATCGTTGCTTTTAATCATATATCATTGCTCAAAAGTGCATTTGTGGAACTTGTAGCCATGCTGAGAGGACAAAGATTCTTCAAGCTTTTAAAACTAGTAAAGAAGTGAACACAGTTTTTCTGTCTAAGGTATACTATTTTGTTTGATTACTATGTCATTTGACCCCCATAATTCTATGCAAATCTGGAGACTTGAGATTTTAATTGCTTTTAACTTACAGGTTGGTGATAATTCAATCGATATTCCAGAGGCCAATGTGATCATTCAGATTTCATCCCATGCTGGTTCTAGAAGACAAGAAGCCCAGCGTTTAGGGCGTATTCTTAGGGCAAAGGTTTGTTAAAATGTTCCCAATTTTCGGGTGACATGTTTTGTTTTCTGCAAACCAAGGTTCTGTGTGGATATTCTCTCTGTTTTTTTTCTTTCTTAAAAATAGGCATTTTTGCAAGACCTGTGTGTTAAATTCTCTCCTCTTATATATTGCTGAAATCAAATTATATTTTGGTTGGGCGACTAGGGTAAACATCAAGACCGGTTGGCAGGAGGGAAAGAAGAGTACAATGCATTTTTCTATTCCCTTGTTTCTACTGATACACAGGTTGGAACCTTTTTTCTCTAAGCTATGTGTTTCCTTGTACAGTATTCATTGCTCAAGCTTAAAATCTAACAATTTCTTGGTTGAATGCAGGAGATGTATTATTCAACCAAGAGGCAGCAATTTCTGATTGATCAAGGTTACAGCTTCAAGGTACACAGTTTTTGCTTACTTCAGTGAATTATGTGCATTTGAGTGATGGAACAAATGCTAATGGCTGTGCTGTGAAAGACATCAAAATGGCCAATTTCATTGTTCAAATTTAGGTGATAAACATGATATGTTGGACAGGTAATTACAAGCTTGCCTCCGCCTGATTCTGGAGCCGATTTGAGCTATCACCATCTAGATGAGCAATTAGCACTTCTTGCAAAGGTATTTCTCTATCGTTCTTCTGAGGTCTAATGCTCTTTCATACCCCTTAAGTTGAACGGTTTTGCTTGTCCCTCAATTTTGAACCCTCAAGTTTGAAAAAGTGCAACTCCTAAGTCTATACTTGTCAAGTGTCAGCTTCTGGTTGGTTTTACTTTGCAAAAAAAATTTCCCTCTCCTCACCAAAAGCTGACACATGGTACAGAAGCAAAACCGCTCAACTTGAGGGGTATGAAAGAGAATTTAGCTTTCTTCTGATTATCGAGGACTTTTTGATGGATTTGACACGTTGGGTGCATCAGGTATTGAATGCAGGGGATGACCAAGTAGGGCTGGAGATGTTGGAAGAGGATGCGGATGATATAGCCCTGCATAAGGGGCGCCGGATTATGGGCTCAATGAGTGCAATGTCTGGTGCCAAGGGCATGGTCTATATGGAATACAGGTGCCTCTCCTTGTCTCTCTTTATTATTCTTAAATGGCTCATTTTGCTCTTCTCTGTGGTTCTTGTTAACGGTTTGATGTCTTTAATTGGCAGCACTGGGAGGAAACTGGCTGGGCAGGGTCAGCTTAAGAGCAAACCCAAGGACCCCAACAAACGCCATCATCTCTTCAAGCGACGCTATGGCTAAAACTCAGTTCTGCTGGAACAAGTCGGATTTTGGGAAACTCTTAATGTTCTCGGGATTTTCTGATTATATATTGTAAAAGAAATGTTATTGAATTCTTATCTTATTAGTAATATGTCAAGTGTTGCATTTTCATGGGTTTATGACTCGTATTTTGTAGATTTTGTTGTACGAAAGCAGCAAAACGAATAACATCAATATCACTGTATGTATCTGTTGATGTATAACGAAAGATGAAGTTCAATATCCAAATCAATAAGCCGATTCCAGAAGTGCAATAAAACAAGACCGACTTAGAAATTACAATTTAGAGATAGGATCTAAACAAAATAATTTGGTTGAAAATTGAAATTGTTTACCGGCAGTTCTTGACAGAAAATGGAGTTTCTGAGTTTACCCTCTCTATATTCGAAAATGAATTATTTTTCAAAAGGATATTTTTGAAAATCTGGATTGATTGAACATTCAGTAGAATTGAGTGCTTCCATATGAAAAGATGGAATAATATGATGTTACTAAAAATGGTTATTTTGAAAATATTCTTTTGGTTGAAAAAATTCCGTCAAAAAATGCTTAGAATCTCTCAGCATTTTACTGTTCTCTCACTGCTTACACTTTAATGGCCATAGCCATAACTATAGGTGAAATAAAACCCGTAGAAAATAAACTATACTCGAACTAGGAATATTTCATTTGGTCATTTTGAGCACTTGCCATTATAGCGAATAAGAAAGGACCAAACCACTTCGTTGAGTTCAAAAGACAAACTAATAATAAATTATACTCGTGTATCTTGCTTGTATCTTTCACTATTTGTTCATATGATTCTACAAATAGACATACCATAAGCTTTTCTATCGACAATTTTTTGTAAGAATGTCTTATGAGATGAATTCCTGTGATAAAAGAGTAGAAAATAATATTAGGAAAAGGAGTTTCTTTTTATTAAAAAAAAATTGCTTCATATGAGCTTACATTAAATTGAAAGGAAAATTTTCAATTCAC
>CAOJBJ010318150.1:0-10985 GCA_948291685.1 Euphorbia celastroides | reverse complement strand
TTCGAATATAATATAACCAGTCTGCGCTCTTTGGACTTTTCCCCTTCGGGAGAAGGAAGGCCTATGTAAGCATTGTTGCAGGTCAGCGGGCTATTATACCTATCCCCATGCTTTGACAAGTACTATATACCTATTTTACCTATGCTTCATCAAATTGAATAGGTCAAATGCATCAGTAGGTCCCTCAACTTGTTCCAAGAAATCCGCTGCCCCCATGACCTTTGTAAGTGATCTTGAAGGTTTCTCAACTTGTAAAAAGTGCTCCCCGTCGCTCTTTAGTGCCATGTGTCAACTCTTGGTTGGTTTGATTGTTCTTCAGTTGAAGGGACCTAAAAGGTCACTTCTGAAGGAGCTACAGTGCACTTTTTCAAAGTGTAAGGAGATTCGGGGCCTCTTTTATTCCAGGACAAGTTAGGGGGATTGCAGATGCATTCAGCCCATCGAATATGTTGGTTGACATTGGTGATATATTTGGTGACAGTGCGGAGTAGATGCCAATGCAGTTGACAGGATCCTCCTCAGATCTTCCAAGCCATCACTGCACGCCAATGTTGACTGCAATGCACTTGCTGCTGCAATTATCAGCCGGCAGATTTCAGTAGTAAAACTCCTCTTGCAGGTAAACTTCTTCAATTTTTCAGCAGGGGAATATCCAAATATCTAAATATTCATGCAGACATTGCAAAACCCGAAACAGGTCGGCGTTGGGACAGACATCAAAGTGAGGCTAGGGGCCTGGTCCTGGGACACTGACACGGGCGAAGAATTTCGAGTTGGGGCTGGATTAGCCGAGCCATATTCAGTTATCTGGTGTGCAGTGGAGTATTTCGAAGCAACCGGTTCTATCTTAACTATGCTCCTTCAAAGTCTCTCTCCTAACTCCCTTCACTTAGGGAGAACTCTTATCTACCATGCCATACTATGTAACAATGCAAGAGCAGCAGAAGTACTTCTAGCCCATGGTGCAGACAAAGAAGTCGAACTCGAAGCAGCTTCAAGAAACAGTTGGCGTCCAGTTCATCTAGCTGCAAGACTCGGGTCAACAGAAGTTCTCAAACAGTTAATAATTTCTGGCTGCAATCTCAACTCCATGACAAATTCTGGTGAAACCGCGCTTATGATATGCGCTCGATATAAGCAGCAGGAGTGCTTGAAAGTCCTCGCCTTTGCTGGTGCTGATTTTGGGTTGGTTAACTCAGCCGGTTTCTCTGCAGGCTCGATTGCAGTAGCAAGCAAATGGGCCCTTGGATTCCAGCAGGCAGTGATAGATGTTATCCAATCTGGTAAAACTCCCAAATCCAGCAGTCTCTCGGTATTTTCCCCATTGACTTTCGTGATCCAGGCGAACCACATCGAGGCCTTGAAAAAGCTGATCGAACGGCCAGAAACCAATCTCAACGAACAGGACGAAAACGGGTTCTCTCCTGCTATGACAGCTGCAGCAGGCGGCCATGTGGAAGCTTTCAGGGCACTTGTCTACGCCGGTGCCAACATAAAGCTGAAGAACAAACAAGGTGAAACAGCTGTTACTCTATCAGAACTAAACCACTTTGAAGAAGAAATCGAAAAAGTACTTTTGGACTATGCACTCAAAAAAGGGAAAAACTATTCTGCTGGTATCCACGCCCTACACCGAGCAGCCAACAGAGGGGACTCGAACCTAGTCTCGGTTTTACTCAAAAAAGGGTACGATGTAAATGCACCCGACACCGATGGAAACACTCCGCTTATGTTAGCAGCAAAACAAGGACATAGCAAAGTATGTGAGCTTCTAATCTCATCAGGGGCATCATGTGAAATCTCAAACCCAAATCACGAAACTGCACTTTCACTTTCTCGAAAAAATAGCAACGGAAAAGAAGCGGAAACTGTTATACTAGATGAACTAGCAAGGCAACTCGTGTTGGAGAGAAGTAGAGTGAAGAAGCACACAAAATGTGGGAGAGGGACACCGCATTTTAAGTCGTTGAGAATGTTGGGGGGCTCGGGGGTGCTGCAATGGGGGAAGTCGAACAAGAGAAACGTGGTGTGCCGGGGGGCGGAGGTGGGCCCCAGTGAGAGATTCCGGCGAAATCGACGGGGGAGATTCGATGTTGAGGACCGGGGTTGTTTCGTGTGGTGACTATGAAGAACAAAGAGGTGCATTTCGTGTGTGAAGGGGGGGTCGATATGGCGGAGTTGTGGGTGAGAGGGATCAAGCTTGTGACTAGAGAGGCTATCTTCGGTAGGCAAAAAGGGTGAGCTTTGAAGGGGTTTGGTTAGCTATTGGAGCATTTTATTGTTTAGGCTGGCCCTCATCGAGTTCATCCAAAAAGCAAAAAAATTCCTATAGCTTTTATCGAAGTTTGTTATTTATTAATATTCGTCCTACTTCATATTGACTCCTTAAGCAACCACTAGGCATGATCGAAAGAAGTTTATACCGCAACCATAAACAATGTACAGTAGTACTCCATATTATTTAGCAAAAATTAACACACTAAAAGTCCCTAGCTTTGAGTTTTACTTTCTATGTTTTCGATCCATTGTCATTTGAAGCAATGACATTGGCTGCATCAAGATCGAAGAAGTGGAACCCGAACCTTAATATCCGGTTTGTTGTTCATTCTTGAGGACTATGTTTGCTTGTCTTCACGGTTTGTACCTTATTATCAATTGGCAGTGTCACATATTATGTTTGATGCCTTACTAGTCCTGCCCTTCAACCACATTGTTTGGCTTTTGCTCCCTCGCCATTCCTAAGCTGTTTTCTTCTTATGTTATTTCGCGCCTAAATTATGTCAACCGGCATGTAATCTATTCCATTTTCATTGTCTTTTATGTCCACCATTTAGACTCAATTTTTAAATATTTTATTTATGGGTCAAAGGAATTTAAATTATAAAGATATAATTAATCAGTTAATTTAAGATAAATTGAAGTTTTCTAAAACCTTGTTACATTCAGACAGGTAGTATTATTAATTATTTGAATGTACGAACAAGAAAAATGATATTCAGCTTAAAATACTCAAGGACGACATCTTTGGCATTTTATTAATATTTCCAAACAGCATAGCAATGACAGGTGAATCACGAGAATTTGACTATGATTGGTGCGGGCAATCCTCTGAACACTCCAAAAATAGGCGTTAGCGGCGAGCACACGGTATTCTTTAGTAAAAGGCGAAAGAATAGTTCGCTCTGTGCTCACCGCGCGGCTGAAACAGAAGACTTAAGACTGTTAACTCTTTCAGTTTCGTTTTGTTTTGAAGTATTGGCGGTTAATTTGTTATGCTGTCCCAGTTTTGAGAGGTTAGTCGACTGGCCAACCAAGGATTCCAACTTCGTCTATAAAAACAACCATTGAAGACACAGTATAAGAAGCTCCATCAACTGAGTTGGACTTTACTGTCAAAACCTGTGTCCTTTTTTATCCATATTTGACTTGATTCGAACTAAAACGAAAACTTTAAGGTTCTTGCCCTTCAGGTTACTTACTAACTAACAGTGTTCTTTTATCTTACTCCAATGGCAGAGTTAAGTCACTAAGCCTTTTTTTTCCCAAACCGAGCCAAAGTGTTATTTTAGCAGTTGCTCACCTTATGGAAGATCTAGAAGTTAGTTATAGTTATTAGAACTGAAGGCTAAAGCCCTTTATTGAGCTCAGTTCTTTTCTACAAATTCTGATTTGAAGTTGTTTTAGACCTTCTTTGGAGAACAATACTAAAAGCATATTTCATTGCACCATCTGACCAAAGTCACCGGTAACAATACTACTTTTCAAAATGTGAAAAATATTGAAAACCCGGATACTATTTATCTATCACTTTCAAACATATCAAATTGATCACCAACACCAAGTTGTGTCGTTTTCCATGAAAACTCTCATTTTTGTGATACACAATGAATTATTGCTTTATTCATAATAAATTTCGCGAAGAATATAACACATGTATCTTTAAAAGAGGTATAGATTTACGATTGGCGTTTTATTTTAGTTCTAACAGGTATTTGCAACAGTTGTGGGAAGAAATTTTTCATTATCTACAAAAAATGATTTGCAAGTGCAACAACATATTTTCTCAATTAAATGAAAGGGTTTGTCAGAATTTTTTTTAATAGCCAAATTAACGGGGTTGAATTTGATTTTGGAATTCGAGTTCAATGAACTTACAAAGTTACAAGATGTTACAATCAGTGAACTAACACTTACCAAAATCCCTAATATTATAAGCAACCATATGTTAAACTTGGAAATGTAGTAGGCTAATGTTGACTAGATCTATTTGTCACTAAGTATCATTAGATTATAATAATACATTATTATATACTAAAAATTATGTATTTGGCTTGATTCATGTGCTTTGTCGACTTGTGTTCTTTACAAAAATGACCGTTTGGTTTTGTTATGTCACTTTTTATTTCAATAAGTTGTTTTATAAACTTTATATAAAAAAAAACCGAATTTTGACTTAGAATTACATATTTTGGACTTGTTTATACTAATTAATTTAAAATTTTTTAATTTTTTCCAAAATTTTTAGTTTTGAACAAAGTTTAAAATTGAGCAATTCCAAGCTGACCTTAAGATTTGTTATTTAATTTCCAAATTAAGCATCTCTATTAAGCATGTAAACAACATTAGTTTTATCCTAATGAGCTCTTAATCATGTGTCTCACATATCCCAATCACATAAAGGAATCAAATCCTCAAAGTCAAACTAATCAACGGTAGATATTTAGCCCATGTAGCACATCACCTACTACTTTGCTTACGCAATAATCAAAATGATGTGTTTAGTAGAATAATATTTTCTTATAGAAAGCATTTTATCAACACACTCAAGTTCTAAAGTTCAATTTAGCTTAGAATTTATTTCTCAAAAAAGGTATGGAATTTGAATTTTAATTCCATTAGTAATCAAGTTTGATAGATTCGTTCTAAGCCATAAAAACAGTTTATGCATAAAGTATTCGAGGTACAATTAAATTATACGAATTCACATATGTCAAATCAGATAATATTGTTATTTTTAGAACTTATATTTAGATTGTATACATTATGATAATTTCTAATTACACATATCACTTAATATAAGAAAATTAATAAAATCATAAAAGTGCTATGGAAAAGTTATCTATAGGATAGGAGGAGTGTCTATTTAGAATTAAAAATGAATGAACAAGTTAATAAATCTTATTAATATTATCATATAGTTCATTTTAATCATTTAAATATTTACTGATTATCGTAAAAAAATTTATAAATAATCATGACAATGTACAACATATAATAAAGCGATGAGGCTCTATATCACAAACATGTTGCATAATTTTTTTTTGTTACGAAGATATCACATGATTGAGTGCATTAAAAAATATTTAACTTGTAATTAAAAAATCATTAACAAATAAAATATTCTTAGATCAATTTGACAAATTGATATCCCAAAAGGCAAAATGAGCTTAAAAAACTATTCTTTCTCTCTTTCATTATTCAGGCCAACCCACCGGCGATTCAATAACTCCGCCGCCGCCGCCGGCAACTCCTCCAATCCATGGCGGATCCGCCCATACAAATCATAAACCACCAAACCCCTCTCCTCCCGCCCAACCACCACCACCACCGCCGCCGGCGGGAGGAAGATTCCGATCTAGAGGCGGCGCTTCAGGGGCTGGAGATTTTCCTCTCATTGCTAGGGTTCAACCAGTCCTCTTCAATTGGGTTTTGCCTCTCTTGGGTTGTGTTTCTTCTAATTGGAGTGGTTCTTCCAGTTTTGATTCTAGAACTTTCTAATTGTGGCAATGGCTGTGAAAAGTACCAAATTAGGGATTTTGAGCTGGACATTGTTGCAACTCAAGCTTGTTTGGCGGCTGTCTCTTTGGGCTGTCTTTCTCATAATCTCCGAAAGTATGGGATTAAGAAGTTCCTGTTCGTTGACCGGTTTAGTGGCCAGTTTTTGAACCGGTTCAGCCGCCAATATGTTCAGCAGTTTAAGGTTAGCTGAATTTGATGATTGTTTGTTTCTATTTATGGCAAATTAGAGTCTTTTGTGGTAGTTTTCAATTGGGTTTTGATTTTGTTGTGCAAAGTGGTGATCTTTGTTGAGAAGCTTCCAAAAGAGTTGACTTATATAAGGGTAGCTTCATTTGATGATTGTTTGTTTCTATGAATGGCATTAGATTCATTTAATGGACAGTTTTCAATTGGGTTTTGATTTTGTTGTGCAAAGTTGTGATCTTTACTTAAAAGCTTGAAAAACAGTTGACGTAGAGCAATAGGGTCAGCTTCATTTGATGATCATTTTCTTAAATAGATTCATTATATGGCCGTTCAATTGGGTTTTGGTTTTGTGGTGCAAAGTTGTGATCTTTATTATAAGCTTCGAAAACAGTTGACTTAGAGCAATATGATCAGTTGTTTCTATTCAGTGTAATTTAGATTCATTTTGTGGCCAGTTTTCAATCGGGTTTTGTTTAGTTGTGCAAAGTTGTGATCTTTATCTAATAGCTTCTGAAATCTTGGTTAACATCATTTTCCTTAGGCCGAAACCCGTTGTCTTATAAAAGACTTAAAATGAAGCTTTTTTTTGGAACATCACACGAAGAAAGCAATCCCAAACTAGCCCTAGGTGAGAAACAACCCACAATTTATCAGTTCGGGTTGCCTTTATCAAAAGTTTTGTTCTTTCAAACAGACAATACTATTTATGCTCTTTCCTATACTTGACATTTTCCAATTTGTATATAGAAGTGAAAGAAATTCAATTTGATCCTCAAAGTTATGTTCTTTCAACAGGACTCAATGCGGCTACTAGTCTTATGGTCACTTCCATGCTTTATCCTCAAAGTAATTCGAGAAATAATCCGTGTTGTGTACTCACAACAAGAATCCTGGTGGTTATCAACTGCAATTCTGTTCAGTTTAATAGTCTCGTGGTGTTACGTCAGCACAATATCTCTAACAGCTAGCATTGTGTTTCACCTAGTTTGCAACTTACAAGTCATTCACTTCAATGACTACGCAAAGCTACTAGAAAGAGAATCTGATGTTTTGTTGTTTATCGAGGAGCATATTAATCTGCGCTATAACTTATCGAAGATCAGCCACCGGTTCCGGATTTTTCTGCTGCTGCAGTTTTGTGTTGTCACTGCTAGCCAAGTTGTCACGCTTTTTCAGACAACGGGTTATAGCGGGTTGATCACTGTCATCAATGGGGGCGACTTTGCAGTTAAGTGCTAGTTTAGCCTTTTTTCCAGAAATTTTTTGCTGTTTCGTTAGTAATCAGAATCTCAAGACTCGTGATACTAATCTTTCGATTCGCCCATAATTTGATTAGAATTTGTAGGGTGTATCTAATACTTGAGTCGGTCATGAATCTTACTATTCGATTTGGTTCACCTGAAAATTAATTCAAATTTACAGGGTGAAATGAATCAAAATCAGTTGAATCCGTACAAGTATAGACGGGAAA
Organism: Euphorbia celastroides; assembly: GCA_948291685.1. Lineage (NCBI taxonomy): Eukaryota > Viridiplantae > Streptophyta > Magnoliopsida > Malpighiales > Euphorbiaceae > Euphorbia > Euphorbia celastroides. The sequence continues at coordinate 3,529 of CAOJBJ010318150.1, read as the reverse complement.
TTGAAATTAAAAAAGAAGAATATGATGGCTATCAACACGATGATTCTCTTGTGATGAAAAATAATTGAAAGTTTTGTTTTATTAGGATTATATTTCTATTTATTTTAGAGTTTATTTAGCTGTTTAATTAATATATATTAATTATGAATTAAAATTGCATTTCTACACTAAAATATGATAATATGTGTACTGATATATTTTTGTAGTTGTGATGATTTTGCATGTAATCTTACTGCTCGATTCGATTTACGATTCATGATTATTGATTACGATATTTGAATTTCCGGGTGATTTTTTCAGGTGTCGACAATTGTGCAAGTAGTCGGGATCATTCTCTGCTTGCACGCTGCTACAAAGATATCTCATAGAGCCCAAAATCTAGCCTCCATAGCGAGCCGGTGGCACGCTTTGGCTACATGTGGCTCTGACCGGTCGGTCGACGGGTCTCACATGAGAGGCTCGAACAGCTCGGGAAATCTCGAGGCTGCAGCAAACCCACTGAACTCATTGCGGTTAACATGTTCAGATAGCGACTTAGAGTCAGCGGACTATATAGCCATGCCTACAACTACTCAGTTAGTGTCCCACATGTCGAGTTATCACAAAAGACAGGCCTTCGGTGTGATTTTTGCAGAATTTTTGGAATTTATTATGATTGGTTTTGTGTGGTTGTTTGTTTGATTGGTTCGGGTTTGGTTTGTGTTTGCAGTGATGTATCTGCAGAATAATCCTGGGGGGATCACGATTTTCGGGTGGACTGTCGACCGGGGTTTGGTCAACTCGATCTTTTTCATTCAACTTTCACTGGTAACCTTCGTGCTCGGGAAGACTATAGTGTCCAGTTCGGTTTGAAAACAGTTTCAGTTCGGGATACCGAAGATATTGAATTTTCTGTGCAAAATGAGCAACCGAGACATAAATAGGATCATACATGCCGTAAGCTTCACTGCTCGTACTTTCGGGATGGCTGAGGATACGAAAGCAAAATGCTGAGTTTTGATGAGATTTGTTCTATAAGGAAGCCATTTCGAATGTGCGAAAATTGAAACTTTGATGTACATATGATACTATTGAATAAAATTTTGATCTTCATAAAAATTCTGGGCTGGTAAAATCTAAAATTCTGGATACCGAACGTGTTTTATCTATTTATAGAAATTCTTACTTTGTAAAATTCAAATTTTTAAAAACCAACAATCTTGTAAAAATTATGGTGGGAAAAATGGCAATAACCGCCGTCAGTTTTGTTGCTAAAAAATCTGTAACAAAAACCCACTATTATTCAAATTATTCTTAAAACCAACTGCAAATTAAATTCCAATTTTCAAATTAGCAATGGCTGCTAGATGTAGTACGATCTCTCATGGCCTGGATTATTTTTCTTTAGATCCTCTCCCATACAAAGTTCTTTCCATTCTCGCATTTTTCTTCGTCTTACTTGTGTCGCCAATGTACCTTAAAAACCGTCGCTATAGCCAACACTGCCTGCTGAAATCCGACAAAAACGTGGCCAGAGAAATTTGTTGCTGTTGTTGCGGTTACAACAACTGGGTTCTCCCGATTGCACCCGTTACTACACTGTTTATGGTGCAATGGTTGTCCCGAAAGCTACCGCCGGTGGCTCGCCCTGCAACGGGATGTGAGCCGTGGGTGCTGGTGGGTTTGATTTGCGTGTTGCTTGTCATGGCTCGGTTTCAAGAGACTATACATGACTGATGGTATCTCGTTTAGTTTAGTTGGTTCAGGTCATTGCTAGTCTAAGATGCATGAACGGTATACTAACACGTCGCTGTATTGTTCGGGTCTAAAATAGATATTTGGTCTGTAATTTGTTCTGTGCTACCAATATTTGTTTAGTTGGATTGATAATTATGTTGCCCAAGCATACAATTACAAATATGCTACTAATTGAGTTCAATATGCAAATCGCTCAACCCGAAATGTCATTCATTTGATGCTCAGAATTCCCAAAAACCGTTGAATAACAATTGAACAAGTAAACTATACCTCCACAGTTGAGAAGTTAAATCTCACTTGGATTTAAGATAAGTAATAACCGTAAACGACTGAGGAAATTTGAATTCTTACTGTTCTAAACTTCAATACCGAACTTTATAAATTTGATTACACTGTACAAAAGAGATATGTTACACAAGTTTCAGCGCTAACTGATTTATAAAGATAAAAGGCCCTTGCGATGCAAATAGTGTAGCAGGCGCATTGCCATGGTTTGGTGAAAGCTAGAGATCAAAGTTAAACCGGCATCAGAGCAAGGGCAAGCTGCCTGCTACAGAAATACAAAGGGGTTATCTAAGAAACATGTTTCCCTTCCCTTTGATTCGGTTTTACCGAAAGTATGGAAACTACAGCAAGTAGATGTTCATCAAAGAGAACAGGTTGTTCAGCCAAACACACCGCCAATGCCTCGATCCCCCTGTTGCAGTTCCTTTCTACGCAGCTCTTCTAATGGATCCGGGCTCTTCATTGTTCTCCGCAGACGCCTAAGCATAAAAATTCAAAATTCAACTAATCAATCAACACGACGAACTACTTGTATAAGAATCCAAACTCCTAAACTAATTCGTCTCGACAAGGTAAACACACCTGTCTTGAGCATGCTGAGCAGGAAAAGTGGGCATAAAATCTTTGGACTTTGGAAGGGGAACCTCGCGAAACCACTCATGGTTAAGAGCAGCTTCAGCGGTTATTCGCTGACAAAAAAGAACGGTGAACACAATTCAGTTATTATATTAAAATACTAATCTGGAACGAGATTCATGAACCGAGCAACATTGTCATCTACCTTCTCGGGGTCATAGGTTAGAAGCTTATTCAACAAATCAAATCCGGCATCAGACAGAACAGGTGATCCAGTGAAAGATGTTGCAGGGAATTTCTTACGCAGAAGGTTATACCTGAAACGAAGAGGCCATCAGTTTAGTATAAACAAGAAATGGATTTGCAACTGAAAGTGTCACCAAAGGAGGCCAGAAAGCCAGACCAGAATCACCCAGCTGGAAGCCTGGGAAAACAGCAATTAAAAAATAAGATCACCAGATATTTTTATTGAGTATATTTAAATTTCGGAAAATATGACACTTACTGATGCTTCACAAAGTTGACCTTGACACCGGGTAATTTGGAAAACCCAGGCCAGATAGTCTCATTTGGAGTGCCAAGGATTCGGAAAATCTGAAATTTGAGAGTAAACACAAGAAACAAATTAAACCAACTGGCATGGGTATTAAGATTTAGACAGCTCAAATAAAGAAATCCATACAGGCTACAGCAAAATACCTTCACAAATATATTTATACCTCGTTGTCAAGAACCGAATTATTACCTTATCAAGTTGGTCGACTTCTGTTTTTCCATTGAAAAGAGGTTGTTTTGAAAGCAGTTCTGCCATGATACAACCCAAAGACCACATGTCGATTGCAGTTGAATACTGTTTTGCTCCCAAAAGAAGTTCAGGTGCCCTGCACAAAGTGCATGAAATACATGAACAATCAACTCAAAAGAAAACAAG
>CAOJBJ010318109.1:0-13047 GCA_948291685.1 Euphorbia celastroides | reverse complement strand
ATTGATTCATCTTGTTTCATCATGAACAGTTCGTACTGCCGAATCAAGAGACTGATTTTGGATTCCTTCACTTGACTGGTTCCTTCGTATGTCACGACCAATTTATCCCAAATCTCCTTTGCACTTTTGCAAGATTGAATTCAGTTGAATTCATCACCGCTCAATGAACAATATAACAGATTCATTGCTCGATAGTTTTTGGCTACTTGCTCGGTGTCGGTTTGAGAAAATTCAGATTCTGCTTTTGTAGTTTCAACTCTGGCTTCAGTCGTGGTCATTGGAATTTTTGGTCCATTCTTGATGATTTCTCAAAGTTCAATGTCTTGATCAATAATGAACATTTTCATCAGGGATTTTCAGTGATGAAAATTACTCTCAGCAAATAGCGGTGGTCGGTTAGTGGATCTTCCTTGTGCGAAGCCTCCATTTCCTGTACTTTTCATTTTTCTAGCAAAAATCTCAACCGACGATTAGTCTACAAAAGTTGAGCCAAGCTTTGATACCAAATGAAAGTGCTAGAGACAGAAAATACAATACTCTAGGGGGGGGGGGGGGGTTGGGTGAATAGAGTATGCCAAACGATCGTGAAAATCAAAACTGAATTCCAAGCACTAGAAGACGTTTCAAGGCCTTGAAACAGACTGTCAAGCCCTCAAAACAGAAATGTGCGGTCTCTATTTGCTATCTGCAGTACATGGAAATGTAAACAAACAATCCCGAAACAACCACAAAATATATTTGTTGGGAGGATGAGAAATTTTAAGTATCAGTGGCGAATCCAGAACAATTTTTTCATAGGATCCAAATATATATATATATAATATATAAATAAATACTTAATTCAACACTGTAAAGACAAAAAAAATATATCATTCATAACTTTACCCTACGAAATATATTAGGGAAATCCATTAACTATTGATGAAAATTAACTTATAATTTTACAAATAAGCATGAAATTCAATTAAAAATAAATGAAATTAAAGGTAAAAAGAGATTGAATAAAATAGTCTTGTTGTTCCTTACCTTCTTCTGAAGCTTTGATCGGAAAAAAGTGGCTTATGATTAGGGTTCAGAAAGTTGCAAATCCATACTGGAAAAGAATAGAAGAGATTTATTTACCTATTTAGTTGATTTAGTATTATTTATTCTTTATTTATTACAAAATTACTGCAGCTCATTTAATGAAAAATCAAATTAATGATCACAAGAGACAAATACCCACCAATAAAAAGTCATAACTAAATATTGTGTGGGTTCCACTAAAATTTTTGAATGGGTTCATGTTTGCATATACTTGTATAATTACACGTTTTTTTTTGCTGAATTTTATGAGTTCATTGAACCCCATGTACTAACACTTGCATTCGCCCCTGTTAAGTACTATGATTAAACTCTAAATAATATTATTTCAATTTATAAATATTAAAAAAGAAAATTCTCTTAGAAACTTACTCCTTTATCTAGAAATTTTATCATCCACAGCGACTAAATCCGAGGAGGAAGAAGGAATCCTCTCACCTTTCCGTTCTTATGCTCGTTCTTCTTTTTTGGATGTCGTTTTTGAATTCTTTCATGTTAGAATTTTTTTAGGATCTTTGCGTTATGGTTTCTAGCTACTTCTTTGTGTATGGATCAACTACACGACTATTTCTCTAAATTATTTGCTTCCATCCTGTGAGAGAGACAAGTGCAATGTAAGACAACATATGGACAATTTTTCAGGGCGATATCTTTAGATATCCAGATGTTACAAATTTTTATTTTTTTCGCAATTTCACTGTCCAACGTGTTTAGACCCTCTTTGGATTGCTAACTTCTAGATCCACATATTTCCAATTTTGGTTGTAGTCGTTAAAATGTAGTTTTTCTAGTAGGGATGGCAATGGATTGGATGTAGACTGTATATGGATAGATCCAACCTTGATACATTGCTAGACAATATGATTCGGTTTATTCAGGTGGATTCAGATGCAGCGAGGAATCGATGCGAATTAGGAGAAATTGAGTTAGCCAAATATGCGTTTGTGATGGCGTTTAATTTGATGGATAACCTTGTTCTTTCGAGGGATCTTGTGAATCCTCAATCCGAAGATGGAAACGTGTTTTTCCACGCCATGGGCAAGTTTATGGAGCTTCTGGGGAAGATGAACTTGGCTGATTTTTTTCAGTTTTTGAAGAGATTTGATCCACAGAGGGTGAAGAAGAACACTGAGATTCATCTTAGACGAATTTTGAGCATTGTGGAGAAGCTTGTGATGGAAAGAATTGAAGAGAGGAATTTAAATAGAGAAAGGGAAGCAAAGACTTTTGGGATTCAGTCTTGGAGTATAATGAATCAGCTGGTGATGGTGGAATAGAGGGAGAAGAAACAATTTCAACACATAACATCATCATAACCATTGTGGTATATACCAAACACTAAATATACTAAAATCTCCGCCTTGGATGTGACTCAAACCTAAAAGCTATAAAAGTCACAAGTTCGCTCTTAAACATCAGGCTAAGACATTCTCTGCAGAACAATATATAGGCTAATCTTTCTTAACAATCTCCAAGATCGTTTTTCTTTCTATGTATGTAGGAACTTTTTTCGGTGGGACGGAAACTACGAGCGCAACAATAGAATGGGTGATGACAGAACTATTTCGCAGTCCAGAATCAATGATAAAGGTTAAAGAAGAACTCAACCAAGTCGTCGGATTAAAGAGGAAGGTTGAAGAGAGTGACATAGACCACCTTCCATATTTGCAAGCAGTGATCAAGGAGTCAATGAGGTTACATCCGGTAAGTCCGTTGTTAGTTCCTTGAAACACGATAGAAGATACTACTTTGAGGGATATTTCATACCCAAAGACACTCAGGTCTTTGTGAATGCTTGGGCAATCGGAAGAGACCCGGATGCTTGGGAGGATCCCTTGCGTTTTAAGCCTGAAAGATTTTTAGGTTTGAATATTCAGTACAGAGGGCAAAACTTTGAGCTGATTCCGTTTGGATCTGGAAGAAGAATGTGTGTTGGCTATCGACCCTTTGGCTCACCAAGTTCTCCATCTCACAATTGCTACATTGTTTTGATTGGGAAATCGATTGCAGATGTAATGGACATAAGTGAAAGGTTTGGGATTATTGTTAGGAAACGCATCCCCTTAAAAGCCATACCAGAGAAAAAGATAGTGGCAGAATGACACTATCAGTTTTGTAGTTGTCTTTAGTTTCTAAATTAGTTCTTCTGTCTTTTTTATGAATTTAGAATTGCAAACTCAATAAAATTGAACTATCCATATGGACTAACAGCTATGCAGTCAGAGTTCAATCATTTCTTTGCGGGAACATTGAAATTCATATTTTGACAATTTCTTGTGTTTTTTGTGCAACATCTTTTCAGGATTGTAGTGTGCAGCATAGGAAATGATACCAATTTAGTTGTAACGTTTAACTAATAAAATTACAATTGATTCGTAAATCTTTATTTGGTGGGGAGAAAACATATATATAGCGAGGATATGTTACCATAAGTTTTAGGAACAATAGAGGATGCGCTCACAAAGGCCATTGATCTAATTTTGTTACTATGATACATCAACAACTTTGGCATGGTACCTGTTTATGTTATAAGAGTCTCTTACTTATTCACGTATTTGTATATCTAAATATTATAGTAACAATATTACACAAAATGCCTAATAAAGCTGTTAAAGGCAGTCAGGTGTACATGGTCTGGCCCTTGCCATAATAGAAAAACTATTTCAATTGAACTAAGAGTTCGAGTTGCAACAAACTATATCATAATAGTATTATACAGATTAATCAATTTTAATTGAAAAAATGATATTAAAAATGAATTACAAGTAAATGATATTAAATATAAGCTTTTTGGTTGTCAAAAATATCTGGCTTTCACGTGACAATTAAGGTTAAATGGATCCTGTTTTGACACTTGATCCATACATCATCTCTCATATTTATGTCTTTCTCTCGTTAAGTCTTTGCTTTCTCTTATATGAATCCCATAAAATACTAAAACGAAATCTGAACCATTAAAATTCAATGAATGATTGAGATTGTCTCAGTAAAACATCCCTCCGGCAGATTGCTTTGTCTTCAACGTATCTTATAAAGAGTTGAAATTAATGCTAGATCAGAGAAACGCTTTAAATAGTCAAAGCTAATTTGTTTTATAATGGGGACAATACGTCATCGTTTGGTTGGTTTATTTTTATAGAAGCAGTTGATATTTTTGACTTTGAAATTAATACTCATTTGATAAACAATGGGAAATCTACCAAAGGCCATTCCAAACACCGCAAATGGAGTCCAATATCCCAATTTGGTTTGTTCTGTTCCCTACTTGCCTCTTTTTGATCGGCAACATCTTAGATCTCGGCAGCAATGTCAACCAGAGTCTATACAAGCTCAGATTCAAGTACGGCGAGGCTCGGATGGACCAACACTCTCGTGGTTCAAACTGCCAAGGCCTCTGAACAAATCTTCAAGCATCACGACTCTTCGTTCTGCAACCGGAGAGTTAATGAATCAATGACGGCTCACAACTTCGACAAGGGAACTCTGGCTCTCTGCCCCTACGGCTCCCACTGGCCGCCTTGTATGTCTTGGGCTCATGACTGCCAAGCAAATCCAAGACACGGCGTTGGTTCGCCGGAAGTGTGTAGACGATATGATTCGGTTTATTCAGGTGGATTCAGATTCAGCCAGACATCGAGGCGAATCTGGAGAAATTGAGTTAGGAAAATATGTGTTTGTTATGACGTTTAATTTGGTGGGGAACCTTGTTCTGTCTCGGGATCTTGTGAATCCTCAATCTGAACGAGTTCTTCCATGCCATGGATAAGCTTATGGAGCTCGGTGGGAAGATGAATTTGGCTGATTTTTTTCCCATTTTTGAAAAGATTTGATCCGCAGAGGGTCAAGAAGAACACTGAGATTCACCTAGGACGGATTCTGAGTATTGTAGAGAAGTTTGTGATGGAAAGAATCGAAGAAAGAAAAGCATAGCAAAGACTCTCTGGATTCGATTTTGGAATATAATGAATCAGGTGATGGTGGAAGAGAAGGACAAGAGGCTACATAATATGATTCTAAGCATAGTGGTAAGTGAACAAATACCAAACTGTTTGTTTTTTATTTAATTTTGATTTGACTTGAAGCTGATGCCTTTAGAAGTTATAAGATTAGTCTAAGAATTAAGCTAAGCCACTTTCCGCATGAACAATGTGTACGCTGTTCTTTGTTGAATTTGTATGACCGTTTTTCTCTTTTGTAGGAAATGTTTTTATTTGAAGAGAGTGACATAGAGCATCTTCCATATTTGCACGCAGTTACCAAGGAGTCGATGAGATTACATCCTGTAATTCCATTTTTGATCCCGCGAGGACACAACTTTGATGGGATATTTTATACCCAAAGACACACAGGTTTTTGTGAATGCGTGGGCAATAGGAAGAGACCCGGATGCTTGGGAGGATCCATTGAGTTTTAAGCCCGAAAGATTTTTAGGTTCGAATATTCAGTACAGGGGACAAAACTTTGAGCTGATTCCATTTGGATCTGGGAGAAGGATGTGTGTTGGGTATCCAACCAAATACTCCATTTCACGGTCGCCTCGTTGCTTCATTGTTTTGATTGGTAAATCGGCTGCAGATGTAACGAACATAAATGAAAGGTTTGGGATTACAGTTAGAAAGCTTATCCCTTTGAAAGCCATACCCAAGAAAAAGACGATGGCAGAATGATAATATCACTTATGTTGTTGTCTTCAGTAGCTAAATTAATTGTTCTGTCTTTTTCTGCATTTATAATTTGTAAAATAAAGAAATTGAATAATCAGTATGTGCTGTTGGCTGGGCAATTAAAATCCTCAGCCTTCACCGGTTAGGTTTCTCATTTCTGCCACTAATAGCATTTGCTATACATATATCTACAACTGTTGCATGCACCTTTTGCTATATGAGATCTCTTTCATATTTCTTGTATTTGTATGCCGTGATACAGATTTCTCTAACTTCAATAAAACAAATTGTTACTTCTACTAAATGTTTTTTTCATTCACCAATGAACTACAAGTATGCCAAAAAAACAAGTATCCATTCATATAAAAAAGCTAAAACTCAGCAATTTTGGAAGATTAGCGTTGTGTTAATGTCAAAATATTAGCATCGATGGCGACATATAGCTCGAAATGCAAATGTAGACACCTAATAGATTGGAAGTAGGGCTAGGGATGTAAATAAGCCAATTTGTCCATGAAAATTTTGGTGTTTGGCTCTCGATAAAGCTCGACTCAACTTTTTTCATCGTTTCGTCACTATTGATGCAAAAAAGTCGTCCCTAAGTCGACACATTACCTTGATATGTTGACACAGTGTTCACACTTTCATATTTTTGGGTTTAGAAGATATAAATGAAAAATAAGAAAAAAATCCAAAAAACGTGTTTTGTGCATGGTAGTTGAGGAGATTTCCAAGAGGAACATATTTTATGTTGTTGTGGCTTGTTGAATTCTCAATTTGTTTGGTAATTTTCTACTTAATCCAAATAGATTTAATATGCACCAATAAAGTGTAACTCAATTGGTATTATAGGTTGAACTATGAAAAAGAAGCCATAGTTCACATCTCAACATATACACTTGTTGGGAGAAATAATGAACTTTAGTTGTGATTAAACTCCAAATAAAATTATTTGAAAAAAATACTTTGTAATTTATAAAAAAATCTTAGCGTGTCAATAAGGTGTTTAAGATATTTTTCTAGTGAACAAAGTGCACTAATAATATCCGGAAATTAATATTCTGAGAATACTGACGAACAGTATTTTGAGAGGAAATATTAGGGCAATTTTAACAAATATCCAATTTTACAGTGATTAATTTAGTGTAAACAACATTAATCAAACTTTTACTGATTTAAAAGTCCCAAAATTACAGTTTTACGACTTTCAAATTTTTTCCGGCGACCTCTGCTCTAGCCGCTGTCGCATCGCCGTCCGACCTATGCTTCAGTCACCGTCACCGCCACCTCCGGTGAGGTGCCGCAACTGCTGTCTCTCTGTTCGCCTCCGAAATCTTGCCCCGCCGCCGGAACACCAACCCCCGAAACCCCTCTCACCAGAGAAAACGACCCGCTGTCGGGAAAAACACCAAAATTTAGCCCCGAAGCCCCCCTGCATCCAAAAAGAACAGATCTGATCGTTTCTCCCACCCGTCACCGCCGGAAAAACCGACCAGAGCTGGTCCCACTGCGGAAGCTCCCGCCGCAGGAAAAATGACCAGCCAAAACCCCCCACCGCCAGATCTGGCCTTTTCACCTACCGTAGTGCCGCTGCCAAAGCCCTCGCCGGAAAACCATCGCCAGATCTGAACCCTGCTGAAGAACGACCGCCGGATACAGCGTTGTCAGATCTGATCCCGCCAACCCTCACCGTCGAAAAACGCAACAGCCGTCAGAATATGATCCTACCAAAACCTCGCTGTCGAAAACCGCCGCCGGAATATGAGAATCACCACTGCTGGATTGAACTAAAGAGAAAACTAGAAGAAAAAGAGAGGAAAAATAGAGAGAAAAAGATGGAGGAGAGAGAAAGAGATGGGAGGAGAATTGTTTTATTTATTTATTAATTTTTTAAATTTTTTTAATAATTTATTAATTTAAGTATTATATTTTTTTAAAATTCATATATGATTTTAAGAATGATATGATACAAGTCTTATACGTTTTTTGAAATTGGTATAAGATTTATACAAATTTTGAAATCAGTATAAGACTTATACCTTTTTCAAAATCAGGATAATAATTTTACTTAGACAGTGTAAAAATAATATACCTTTTTTGAAAAAGCAATAAGTCTTGTACCTTTTTCGAAATCGGAATAATAATTTTACTCAGATAATGTAAAAGTAATATACCTTTTTTGAAATCAGTATAAGAGTTATACCTTTTTCGAAGTCGGGATAATAAATTTATCCAGACAGTGTAAAAGTAATATACATTTTCAAAAAAAAAAATACAATAATTTGAAAAAATGAAAAAAAGGTTCGTCAAAAGTACATCATCATTGATCTTGTTTTAACGATAAAAATATAACGAATAAATATTCAAAAAAATCAACGGTTTGAGAGATACAACCGTTTAAAAATTTGAAAATCTAAATGAATGAGAAGAGAAGTAGGTGAACCACTAAAAAAAAAGGAGAACTCAAGATCTACTAGTCTTGTGAAAGAAGTAATAAATTTGTGAAAAAAATAGTATTTCTACAAATATTTTACTCCAAATAGTAAAACTACAAATATACCCCATTAAACTAATACTAGTTAGAATTTCTCAAATATTAAATGCTATCCTTTCACCGGCTGGTTGGGTAAGCAAGGCCTCGTGGATCATGTGAAGTTGTTTCAACTTAATTTGGTGTACAGCAACGTTTATTCAATTTAGGAGATATTTCTAATCAATTTACATGATAAACACAAACTAACACAGCATCAACTACATATTACTCGTTATTCCGTCCTATTCGCATATGGCACTTTCTGATTTGCAAATGGCCCTTTCTAATTGAACTCGTGTTTTTTCTTTTCTTTTACACTTTCAAATATTTTAATTTACCAGAGCCCTCCTTTTCACACACAAGTAATTACACATTTGTTTTCTAATTTCATGGGATACATATTTACAATGAACACACTGATTTCCCATCAATCAATTAGCCGTTAACGACAATTTCCACCAACTATAATCATTGGTTGTTTATCATTTTTTCTTGCTTAAAGTTTTACTCTCGTTGTCTTCCACTTCTCCGCCAAATCTCATCCCCATCTTTTTTTATCCTGTTTTAACGACAGTAGAATTTCCTCTAATCTTTTCCCTCTCACTATGTAACTTTTAAATAAAAAAAATTATTTACCACTATACGTGAAGTACGTGTGCTTCTACTCTCTTTCATCAAAATTCTTATACGTGCCATTTTGAATTGAATTAATGATTGTATTGCTCACTTTCTTGTCATTTTGTCCTATTATTATAATTATTTTTTTATTTCAGTATGTCAATGTAAAGTAAGATGTTGTAATACTTTATGTTTCAACTTTTCATTTCTTTAGTTAATTATTTTAACTTCCAAAGAAGGAAACCTCTCAAGAAAAGCTTAGAGAATAGGAATGTTTAAGTGAAAATATTGTATATACCAATTTAATACTTTTTTAGTTTATAAATGGAATACTAATGTACTTGAATACTCTTATGTAGTAGGGAATTTATCTAAATTCTTGCTCTGGGACAGCCCTGCTGAAAATCGTTCAAGATTTACTACAAGCTCAAGCGTTTTATTTTTTAAGAAATGTTATCAAAACTAGACTGGACATCAAATTAGCTAAACTTTTGGTTTGTGGTTTTACTTGTTCAACGGCAGTACAACTTAACATTTATATTTTAAGCAAAGTTATTTAACAACTGATTTTCATTAAATATTTACTATGAGTTGTAAAATATCCAAAACTTGTTAATGAATCTAGGAATTATTCAACAATACTTTCCATTCGTACAGTTTCAATTCGAAAAGGCAAAGGGTTGACAAATTTAAGCTGTGGAGGGATTTATTAGAGAAGAAAACATTGGGTTAGAAGGCTTTTTCATTTTAAAAAAAATGGTCATAAGTTTATTTTAGGATAAAGCCCAAGAGTAAAATCATGAGGGCTTTTAGTCTAAAATGAACAATATCATACCATGTGTGGGGATTTATGGTATTCATTGCTTCCGTCGGGCGCTATAAATGAACAATAACAAGAATGTAGAGCACGCCTTTTTTGTTTAAGGGTGGCAGGGGTGTCAACATTCAAGCCTATATAGTCGATATAATTGTCATTCAAGCCTATGACTGTTCATTGGTTAGTTTGGTTGAATAAGTGAACTAAATACATAAAAATTTACGCACCGGGCCAAAGCAAAATAAAATAAGAAACCGACCCACAATAAATTATTCGGTTTGATTTGTTAAGGTCAGTTATTTTTGTATTATATTTTAGTTCTTCCTTGTCACAATGTGTAACATAATTTAGCAACTATTGCTAATTACTATACAAAAGCTTTTCAAAAAAAAAATAAATAAAATTACTATGTACAAAAACTAATATACTACCTCAAATTTGACCAAACTAAATTAATATTAAATTAAGTTGAAATAATTAGTTAAAATGTTTTGTCCTCTTTTTTTTTGGGCACTCCAAGAAAATTATCTCTTAGCAATGACAACTAGTGTCGACGAAATTTTTGTCTCTATTAGCGACAGCTTTGCGTAGAGATAGAGTCGAGAATTGACGTAGAAACACTGGCATGCGACTGCGTTTAACTTTGAGTCGACGTAGCGACAATGTATTTCAGAGTCGGCTTATTGGATAGAGTCGACAATGTATTTTAGAGTCGACAAATAGCATCGACAAAATTTTCGTCTCTATTAGCGACAACTTTGCGAAGAGATAGAGTCAAGAATTGACGTAGAAACATTGGCATGCGACTGCTTTGAACTTGAGTCGACTTAGCGACAATGTATTTTAGAGTCGACTTATTGGATAGAGTTGACAGTGTATTTTAGAGTCGACAAATAGCGTCGACGAAATTTTCGTCTCTATTAGCGACAGCTTTGCCTAGAGATAGAGTTGAGAATTGACGTAGAAACATTGGCATGCACTGCTTTGAACTTGAGTCGACTTAGCGACAATGTAAGCTTATGTCCTCTTTAAAGAAGTTTCTACATTTTTCCGTCTTATAGGCTAATGACCTTTTCCAAGGCAAAAAAAAATGCATATGCTTTCCTCAAAATCATTTTCACAGCTAATGTCACGTACAGTTGTAAATTTCTGTTTTCAAATTAGTATAGAATATAAAAAAAAATTCCTTTATCATTCTCCCGAGGTTTCTAATAAAAAAATTTTGTTTTAAAAAATTACACAATCCTCCTAACTTTGTGTATATAAATGATGGGATGTTAATTATCTTCGCTACGAGAAGATAGAGAATGGAGTTCAACAATAGTAGTTGGTTGGCTTGCTTCACTTTTCTCCTTTTGATCACTTTCTTTCTCCATTTCAAAAGGAGGAATTCGAGAAATTCCAGCGAGCAACAACCGCCTGGGCCACCAGGTTGGCCAGTGATCGGAAACATTTTGGATCTCGGAAACAACCCTTACTAGAGCTTATACAATCTCAGATTCAAATACTCCTCTGGCTAAGACTAGGATGGACCCACACTCTTGTGATCCAGACAGCCAAAGCTGCAGAACAGCTCTTCAAGTATCACGATGCTTTGTTCTCTGACAGAAAAGTTCCCGAATCCTGGCATGCTCATAACTACACAGAGGGCTCACTTTCTATCGGCCGGTACACACACTATTGGCGCATCCTTCGCCGCCTTATCACCTTGGGGTTGATGACTAATAAGCATATTCAAGAAACTGCGCCACTTCGTCAAAAGTGTACTGACAATATGATTCGATCTATTCAGGAGGATTCAGATTCATCCAGACAAGGAGGTGAATCGGGAGAAATTGAGCTATCCAAATATTTGTATGTATTGGCATTTAACTTGATGGGAAACCTTGTTTTTTTACCAAGATCTTGTTACTTCTCAATCGAAGCTCGGAATTGAGTTCTTCCATGCCATGGATAAGGTTATGGAGCTTGGTGGGAAGCCGAATTTGTCCCATTTCTTTCCTTTTTTGAAAAGATTTGATTTGCAAAGGGTTAAGAAGTACATGGAGCTACACCTTGGACGGACTTTGAGCATTGTGGATAAGTTTCTATCAGAAAGGATCAAAGAACGAAAGCTGAGCAAAGAAAGAGAAGTCAAGGACTTGTTGGATACACTCTTGGACTATAACGAATCTTGTGATCCTGGAGTTGCACCAATTCCTTCTCGTAATTTGCTCATAATTGTAGTGGAAAGACAATAAGAGATTTTTCTACTTTCTATTGTAGTATATTCAAATTTTGTTGGTTTTCCTAGTGGTATACAAGCTGATACTATATGTATGTATAGGAAATGCATGGTTTTAGCTGGAACAGAAACTACGAATACGACTATTGAATGGGTGATGAGAGAATTACTCCGCAACCTAGATTCTGATACGGATAAAGGGTGAAGGTTTCGACCTTAAACTAACAAAGGAGATTCGCAAGCTAAACTTGTCAGAAAACAGAGTTTTCCTAAAGTATTCTCAAGCCGCACTTAAAGGTTATGAAACCGGATAAAGAGAGAAATCTATGAAATTCAGTTGTATTGATTGATTAAAAGTTATGTTACAAGAGGAAAAAAAGGGTATTTATACTCAAACAACAAAATAACTAGCTAATAAGAAAATGTCATGTGTCAACTAATAAGACAAAACATCGGAATCATCAAGATCTCATAGGATCTCAGTCTCCTAGGTGCTTATTGGGTCAACAACCCTATCCTGATGGATCACTTTCCTAGGACTGGCATTCCAGTCTGTCTGTCAGGCCACGAGTTGACTGGTCGTAAGCAGGATCCGGAAATGGGTTGCGATCAGGAATTGCTTCCAGAGTCCGGATGCCCTCATCATTCTCCCCTTCTTTGAAAGAGTTGGGCTTCGACGAATGCTCTGGATAGGTTAGGGGCCCATATTCTTTGTAGGTGTTGATGCCCAAGATGGCTACTTTTCTAGCAAGTGCACTAGATCGCAGCGTAGTATAGACAACGAGACCAAGTGTCGTATTTCTCAGGGAGCAAGCTTGTGAATTGTAAATCCTATAGGCAATCTAGTAGAGTTTGATTTCACTTTAATTTGAGAGATGGTGATTGAATAAAACAGTAATTAAAGATTGTGGCAGACTAGACTAGACAGACTCCTAAAATAGACAAGATTACTACAAAGACAAATATCGGACTAAACACAAGCTTGACCAGCAACCTTAACGGGAACTAGTGATATTACGTTTATTTAAGCCAACGTATTAAGCATCAAGGTTCAAGGTCTCTTACACGAACTTAGCTAGGTGTGGTTCGGTCGCCATAACCACCTAGC
>CAOJBJ010317716.1:0-16997 GCA_948291685.1 Euphorbia celastroides | reverse complement strand
CCGTTGGCAAGAAAGGTTAAGGAGTCAAGATCCTTTGGAAGTGATGTGCGCTAAAGAGAAAATAGATGCCTCTGCAGTTGATTCTTTGGATCCTTATGTCCGTAAGATAAGGGATGAAAAATATGGGTGGAAGTATGGTTGTGGAGCCAAGGGCTGTACAAAGCATCTCAAACTGAAACATCCTGAAATTGTGATAGAGCTGACCTCCAAACTGCGAGAAGAAATTTATTTCCAGAACTACATGAAGTACTTAAGAACAATTTGTTTTTCTTTCTACTTTTTTATGCCAGATTTATAGATCCTCTTACTGTTTCTTTTATTTGCAGTGATCCGGATGCACCTGGTGGCGCGCCTGTTATGCAGCCAACTTTACTGGTATGCTTTTTTTTTTTGATAAGCACTTAGGCGGTCAGGCCCTGTTCTTTTCAACTTAATGGAGAGTGGCAAAACTGAATTGAACTGAACTTAATTGTACTGAACTAAAACTTAATGGAAACTTATTGACCGAAACTTAATGGAAATTTAACGAAACTCAATGAAGTTCAAGCTTATATGATGAAAGTAATTGAAATTTAACAAACTTTAAACTTGTTTAAATGTTATTGAAATTTAATGAAACTGAATGAAACTCATTTGAAACTAGAACGAATTTAACAGAAACTTAATGAAACTGAATTGAATTGAACTGAACTGAATGGAAGATAATTTGAAAAGAACAAGGCCTTAGTAGAAAGGATGGTTTTAGTGTCTAATCTGACATGCAAATAGTAATTTTGACCTGGGATTGCTATATTGTGAGCCGTGAAAGTAATATATTGCATTGCTTATGAAAGTTCCGTAGTATATGATAAAAGATTTCTCTGCAGAAAAACAAGCCAATGAGACGTAGACTAGGCCCAGAGCGACTGAAAGATGAAAGAGGAGGGCGTGATAATATAGGAAATGATGGTGAGAGATTTGAAAACCCTCAGTCAGGTGATGGTGGGAACTATGACGATCCAATGTACGACAATTTTGGCGGGCAAGGCATCCATGTACCTCCTTTCCCTTCCGACATACCTCCTCCCCCAGTGTTGATGCCTGTTCCTGGTGCTGGGTATGCTGAAGAATAATTTTCGGTTTATGGCAACGCCATTCTTTTTAAATGTCTTTTATTTTCTCATATAATAATTTGTGTTACAGTCCTCTAGGGCCATTTGTCCCAGCTCCACCTGAAGTTGCAATGCGGATGTTGAGAGAGCAGGGTGGTCCGCCTCCATTTGAAGGTGGTGGCAGAAATGCAAGGCCTGGACCTCCGGCTCCTATTCTTCTCTCTCCTGGTTTTAGACAGGATCCTAGACGGTTACGCAGGTAATTTGGAATTTGAGTCTTTCTGTGTGTGCACAATTCTTTCGTGTCCTTGTGTGTGCACATCCAGTTTGCATATTTTATTCGTGTTGAGATGATCTATCTGTTTTTAGGGTTGAAAGTGGGGCGGGGAATCCCCGAACCCAATGTGGACCCGCCCCGATAAGGACGGGGAATCTCTGAACCCGATGTTAATGGAACGGGGATGGGGAATTTTTCCCCCCCGAATCCTTAATGGGGATGGGGATACTATTCCCCGTCCCGAAAAATCCCCGACCCTGACCCGAAAGTTCCCCGTTGGGGATACCCGAAAAAAAACCCCCGCTTACACGTATTATTTGTAATTTATATACTAATGAATCAATCCACCAAGTTTATTAGATAGCCAAAAATATATTAATATGTTTTGTGTATGTTAGCTTAGACATGGAACTAACAATGGGGTAATTCTTTCTCTTGTTTTTTGTGTTTCAAGATGGATTGAGCTTAAGTTTTTGGAGTTTATGTGCTTAGATGGAGGGATGACAAATTATGGAAAGGACCTTTTGTTTTGGATTTGAAGTTTAGTTGGTTGAACATTTCTTTATCTTTAATATTTGTTGAACATTTTGTAAGGATTAGAATTTATTTGTTTGGTGTTAAAACTTTTGATACTAAATTGAGGTTGTCAATACTTTTGAACAAGTTTTAATTTCTTATTGGGGATTTGGGAATCCCCGATTGCTTATTGGGGATAAAATATTCCCCGAATCCTTAATGGGGGTGGGGATGGGGAAAATTTTGTCCCCGAAACCTTAATGGGGATGGGGAATGCAATCCCCGACCCGATAAGCCCCGTTTTCAACCCTAATATTCTGTTTTCTCAATTATATATTCAGTGAAAGGAATCATACTTGTGTTAAGAATGAGTAAAATAAAGTTGTTTTATGTGGGTCCAAACTGATTAAGAACACAAGTCGAGCTAAATAGGTATGAATACTAATTAATATCAAGTTCCGATGTTGTAGTGGTTTTGGACTTATTTTGTTTGATCTTTTGACAATTACTTTAGATCGTGTTATCTTAAAAATTGAAAATAATTGTCACATCTTTAGTCTCTGAAGTACTTGTGTTGCAAAGATGTTATTTGGGATTTTGAATTGCAAATGATGTGCTGTATACAAAATTAATGGTCCCGCCTTCTTATGTGGTACAAATAATTCCTATGTAGTATTTTTTATGGCATGTCTGTCTAGTTGTATATATATTGAATTTTCCTCAATAAGATTCTGAACTTGTTGAAACTTTTGGCAGTTACCAAGACCTAGATGCACCAGAGGATGAAGTCACTGTCATCGACTACAGGAGTCTATAGGCACATAGCATTCAGAAGATGGTGAGATTTTATGGTTTACTTTCTTCCCATATGCTTTCTTTTGTTTCTCTTTCCCAGAGGGGTAAAAGTAGTTTATTGTTTGAGGTGCCCAACTTTAGAAGCAATTGCATTGTGTTTGGATCCATTGAGATTTGAACTGCTCGTGGGTTGCTGACCACTGAGTTGTTTGTGCTTAATGTGCTCATGATGATATCAACTGCAGTTATATGCAGCGATGCAAAGTTCATTTTTGTTTAATTTTCATTACCCACGTGTTACATTGATATATTGAGCCTTTATTTAGGGTTAGGAATGTACAATGCACAGATGAAGTTTATTGAATTCTTTCTTATTGATTGAAAAAGTATGATAGAATTTATATTTGGTTATATATTTGTTCCGTGGTGTTGGTGCAGGTCTCGAGGCAAGAAATGCAGATGAGGCAGACGGGTTCTTTTCGGGACAGTGATATGTGGAAACTAATTTTCTTGTTCTGTAAGCACGGAAGAAGTTGCCAGTTGTGGATTACAACTGTGTAATTAGCAAACTAATTTGATTATATAATCCATTTTTCAACTCAGAGAAGATAAGTTATAGCTTTTTGTTGTCTCCCAACTGTGTCAATCTGATGGGCATTTTAAGATGGTTTGTGCAAATTTAGTGGATAACTAACGACATAACAAATGAGTGTTTATTATGGGCATCGTGCAAAATGAATAATAGTTTTTTTTTAATTTTTTTTTTCCAAATAATAGACCTTGTCTGGTTATTCATCCATGACTTGCTTCAAGCATGAAATGCGTATTAACTGAATATGGTTTAGGCTTATCCCTCCATAACTGTAAAACACCTCCACAATGAGATACTACTTGAGCTCTTGTCCAGTGGTGGTATATACACAAACATCAGGAAAAGGAAGCTGCCAATTTAGGGATCTCAACTTGTGCACTGCTAAATAGAAATTCAGAAAGCTAATAGCTTCAATTTTTCTATTCAGATGAAATATAAATAAATAGAAGGAAATTACAAAAATTCTACTTCTTCGAATAAATGAAATAAATTTAGCCAACCGAATTTTCCTGACTAAGGTCCACTTAACTATGGGGGAGAAACAAAAAGGATATTTGTACTGTACACATCTTTATAAAGTATTGTTATTTTTACATAAAACTCTTATTTATTTTTCTTATCTCATATTCAACTTTTTATTTATGTTCTTATAATTTTTTTGTCTTTTTCTACATCCTCCTCCTTTCTATGTGTCCCCTATTAGATGTCACTACAGACTTCTCTTTCTTAATTGATTCAGGTTTTTTAAACTTGAAATCGCCATATCGCTCAAATCGTTGATTTTTTGGACTCGTTCTTTAGAATATTTTGTTCATTTTATTTTTATCTTTAAAACATGATCCATAATGATATACTTTTGACGAAAAAAATTTGAATTACAGATTTTTCCTATAATGATCTATAATGTTATAGAATTTTTTAATAATGATCTAAAATATCGTAAATTTTTTTATAATGATCTATAATGTTATAAAATTTTTCTATAATGATATATAATGCTATAGAAATTTTCTATAATGATCTATAATGTTATAAAACTTTTTATAATGTCGTATAGGTTTACAAAATGATATTATATATCATTACAAGAAAGAACATTATTGGTTTGCAAAATGACATTATAGATCATTATAGGTTTACAAAATGACATTATAGATCATTATAGGACATTATAAGTTTACAAAATAAATTATATGTTATTTTGGATTGAAGAGAGCCCTTAATAAGTTCACAAATTGAAATTAAAACAACTTCACAAATTGGAAATCTCACTCCTGCAACAGTCCTCAATGCAAATATCATTTACCTATCTTTATCCAAGGAAAAGGCTATAAAAAACATTCATTCCGTGAGAGTCCTGAAATAAAAGCTTGTCAGCATTAATTTTAAGAAAAACTTCACACCACCAGTTGTAATATTTATGCAACATGAAAGCAAAACATCTTTAACCAGGACAAGTGCACAAAAAGAAGAAAAACAACTCAAAAATACATATAAATCCATATGATTGCAGTAAACTAACCATCACAAATACGAATGATAAATTGACTCAATTGTAGTCAAAATCTCAAATAATCAGCATAACGAATTATTAACAAAAGCACTGAAAACATTAAAAACTGAAAATCTAAAAGAACAGCACCAAAATACAAATAGAACAATTTATATATAATTCCATTAATCAAGTTATACATATGACGGAATCAAGTCCTGATTAGGATTGAAGGGGTGAGCAGATCCAGATGAGAGGCACTCGTGCCTTTTGGCGGCGAATAATCTGAAAGCCGACGGAACGGAAGGAGAGGGGAAGAGGAAGAGAGGAGCGGCGACGATGGCGGACTGAAGGGCCCGAGATCTAAACGGGGACGGCGGGATATAAACGGAGGCGTAAAGTCATAATAAGAAAGTTGATGGGGGCGTACTTGGCCAACAATATTATCTGTTTTATATGTAAATGGTTGTTTTTTCCAAACAAAAACCAGGGTATTTTCTCTCTTACAAACGCACTGATAGGAAGAGCCCAAAATTGAGCTCTCTACTTCAGATAAACATGAGAGAGTGGCAACATTCAATTTTGTTTTGTGTATTTCCTAATCAAATTTTTCTGAGAACGGATTTCGTCATCAATTAGGTCTCACTTCGTCATAGTTTAAAAATTGGGTGAGTTTGTAACACAAATTGAACATAAAAAAAAAATAAAAAAAATACGGATCTTGCTAGATACGCTATCAAAAAATGTTAAACCAATAATTCATGTCAAAATATTATGCCCCAAGCTTCCCCTTGTTTCTCTTTATCATTTCTTAATTTTGAATTATCCATTTTTTAGCTCCTCACGATACTCTTTTCCATCGTTACACTTTGAGGTACAAGTAGTGTAGTTTCGATACCTATCCGATACACTTTTACATTTATAATGCATTTCATTTGCAAGAACTACATTGAAAAATATAGTTTTCATATATTTTTAATACGATTTTCATGTACATGTCATACATTTTCGATTGAATAACAAAACTAAAATGTTCAAAGGTATATTAGAAGATTATATGCAACTAGATACACTTTCAATTGCATAATTGTAACGTATTGTAGCATATATATTCAAATGCATTGAAAGTGCACACAATTTCGATACATTTTTAAACAAAATTTTATATACTTATGATTTGAGATATGCTTCTCTAATTCACGAAGGCTCTAATTTTGAACCCTCATGTCATTTGTGATTTAAGTTTTAGCTTAAAGGTTAAGATGAAGTTTATAAACTTTAGATGTCCCAAGTTAGAATTACATTCGGGATGAATTGAGAATTTTTCTTTAAATTTAATATAAGTCCATATGAGATAAATTTTTATTTTTTAAAAAAGCGCTTAGAAGATACTATAAGTGACAAATGTCTTCGCGGAATTTCTAGTCACTACTAGTGATAGGATTGAATCACATAAGATATTTTTTTTATGTATATGCATATACATGCTATCACGTAAACAGAAAAATAATATAAAGTTACTCGTGGTATAGGCAAAGTGTTTTCATTTTATATTTTAAAGAGTAAATTCCTCTGGCCTTTGGAGTAAAACGCCCTACCAAATGCATCATTATCTTTCTGAATTTGTCCATTTTTTTATCCGTTCCTTCTAAACTTTCAAAAGTTTCTCTCGTTTCTTAAACTTTTTAAAAGTTTCTCTCACTCCCTTAAAAACTTCCAAAAGTTTTTCTCACCTTGGGTACCACGTGTCAACTTTAGACTGGATGCCACGTTTAAAAAGTCAAACCAGTCAGAAGTCGAAACGTAGTATCTAGAGGGTGAGAGAAACTTTTAAAAAATTTTAAAGAAACGGGAGAGACTTTTAAAAAGTTATTGAGAATGAAAGAAACTTTTAAAAGTTCAAAACGAACAAATGGAAAAATTCAAAGACATTTCAATGCATTAAGCCCATCTATAACAAAAACAAACAAAATCAATGCTGCCCAAAGCAAAGCAAATAGTATAAAATAATAAGCGACTAAACATACGGTTGACATTTGACATCGAGTTGTAAATATTTCCGGCATATCAAAAACCCAACACTCGCATAAACCACCGTTGAAGGCGGCGAGCAAAACCTCTATACTCCGTCGAAGAAAGACAAATGAAGCGCATACCTCTTCTCCTGATGGGATGCGGAGGCGTTGGCCGCCAACTCCTCCAACACATTATCTCTTGCAGACCACTTCATGCACATCAGGTTTCTGTTTTTTGATTCTCTAATGGATCATTGCTTTCATCTTGATTTAGGTCTTTTTACTCAACTTCAGTCGTAGTTTTGTTTTCTCAATCTATACCATGTCTCCGATTCCCGATTTGTTTTGATTCAACCTATAGCTCCTAATGTGATTGATTTTCTATTCTTAGTCTGACTTGTCGCTTCACTTGCTGGATTGTGAGGGATTATGACATATGATGCTATTGGTTGTTGCTTATGACCATATTGCTGATAGTTGGGCGTGGCAGGGAGTTCATTTGAGAGTGGTGGGAGTCAGTGACAGTAAATCATTACTTGTTGCATCTGATGTGCTCACCAAGGAACTAAATGATCATTTTCTTTCTGAAATTTGTCGGGTCAAGTTGAGTGGTTTGTGTCTTTCTACGCTTGGCAATAATGGTAAGACAGATTGATTTTTGTAATTGTTTCCTTAACTTGGACCGGTTTGATTATTAAGTGGCTTATGCTTTTGTGCTTTTCCTATATAGATGAATGCTTGGTGTACTCGGATTCAGAGTTAAAAAGAGAAGTCATAGATATTGCATCTCATTTGGGTAAAGCAACAGGTTTGTGCTGTCCTCCAGCTAGTCTTTCTGCTTGTATGTTTTGATTATCCATATCTCTTGGCGTTTCTGATTTTAGCTTATCATGAAATTCAATGTCTTGTTCCTTGTTTTGGTATTGAATGAGTTTAAGTTGATATGCATGATGCCTTGAATGCGGTCCATTTATGTTCCGATTCATGAGTTGGACTTGTTTTTGTTTTACGTGACAGGTTTGGCTATCATAGATTGCTCTGCTAGTTCTGAGACTGTTGGCATACTAAATGAAGCTGTTGGTCTAGGATGTTGCATTGTATTGGCAAATAAGAAGCCTCTGACTTCGTCACTTGTAATGCATTCTTGCCCATATCTTTCTTAATTATTCATATATGTAAAATAACTAGCAGTTTCAGGATTCATAACTGCACATTCCTTTTCATTCTTTCATAAATATATAGTTTTTTGTATATCATGGCATGCATGCCAGTGGAAATAAAAATAGAACCTTCAGTTGTTTATGCTTCGACCTTCCAGTTATTCAAGAGCGAGGGTAATTTTACCACGTGAAGTTCATTGTGACATTCTGTAATTGTCAAATTTTGATTTAGAGCTTCTGTTTGATGGTTAATTTTTCGAAAAAATTATATTGTTGGTCAAATCCAACCTGAACTCGTCTTTTTTTCTTTCAGTTAGCCTAATTGGATCATGATATATGTCCAATTGGGCTGATTTGGCAAAAACAGTGTTAGTTTTGGGAAAAGCAAATTTGGTTGAAAAGCTCATTGTGGCTTATTATGAAAGTTATGGCTAAATTGGACTCCCAGCCATTTATCTTTGTTTTGATTTCATCAGATGATTTGTTGCACTATTATTCTATTCACCACCCACATTCTCTTTATTATCTGTCTTAGGTTTTCGCATATGCAGTTTATTCATCGAGAACCTTCTTTAATTTTCTTGCAGGAAGATTACGACAAACTAGTTTCCTTTCCACGCCGCTTACGACATGAATCAACGGTTAGCTCACTTGTCTATTTATGTGACTGCTGTTGCCATTAATGACCTGCTAATTGTAGAAGCAGAACGTGGAGAAGTGGACTTCTTGTGTCAAAATTTCAAGTTTTACCAAATTGAATCTGGAATATGAGCCACGGTAGTTTGTTGGCTGCAGAATGGGTTGGTTGTTATGTAACCCTTATTTTAATCTAGTGAAACAATTCAGATATAGTTACTTTTGATCCGTGGATCCTAATGGTTTTGCTAAATCTAATAAGTACACTCATAATGGAATGTGAAAATGATTCATTAGGGTGCACTTGTATTCAGGATTTCAAATTTCAAATAGTGTTTCTCAGCTTCCAGTGTGCTAAATGACATCATCTTAGCATGACATTCATGTGTATATGTTTGTTTACTTTATGGCATAATTTGCTAAATTAAAATATGCAACTTTATTTGCAGCGAGAATAAAGATTAAACAGCGTGGTAAAATTGTATGTGGCTTTACTGACTTGAATTTCCTTATAGGTTGGAGCTGGCCTTCCTGTTATAGCATCCTTGAATCGCATACTTTCATCTGGAGATCCTGTTCATCGTATAGTTGGGAGTTTGAGTGGTAAAATTTCTGCAATACTTCGATTTGTTTCCTAAACTTCTGGATTGTATATCTTGATGCCACAGATTGTCTACATCATCTGTAAGCATGTGCTCAGCAGTTTTTCTTTTTCATATTTGTAATGTTCTTGGACAGGGACATTGGGATATGTAATGAGTGAGGTTGAAGATGGAAAGCCTCTAAGCGAAGTTGTTAAGACTGCTAAAAGTCTGGGCTTCACTGAACCAGGTTCCTTTGCAATTTTAAATTTTCCTTTTAATAACTCAAGGGGAAGTTTTTTATGGCGTCTTCTAGTGTTTATATCTACGCAAGTGAAAGTACTTAATTGAACTTTGCTTTTTACTTTCATTTCGGAAATTTGTTGTTGAGTTGCAACTCAAAATTTCTTTTTTCATATATGTTCTTTTATCTTTTATTTTTTGGGCTGTGCTAGTGTCCTGACAGATGCAGCTCTTAACATGCGTTTAAGCATTAAATTTTTCTATGAATTTTAAGATAGTAGTTCTGAATAAGATGTTGCAAGTTAAGTAATTGCACCCCTGGAAGCATTGAAAATCTTCCTCTCCTCTACTTGGTTCGACTGTCAGCAAAAATTAATTTGAGGAAGATATAGCGTTATGCAAATATTCTCATTGGGAAATAGTGGCCTTGGTTACTAATCATTGAAGGCTCTTTCCCCCTCACAAGCTGATTCTATTCTGTGCTTTTGTAGCCACCAATACCTTCTAAATATTCCTCGCAAGCCTTTCATACATTAAACTTGATTTGTACCGTGTCTGAAACACTCTTAGAACATTCTGGAGGTAAAAAGGTGGCATCCAAATTTGTTATCTGGTGAAAACATAATCTACAGGTGCATAATGCTACACTGCTTTTCATAAATTTTACTGCACTTATTATGTCTATATGTTCCCTGCCTCTTGCATATCTTACAAAAGCACTTGAGCATTATGAGCTATGTCTATTTGTCTCTATAACTTCTGTTTATGAGCATTACAAAAGCACTTATTATTGAAAATTCTCTGTGGACTTACTGTGTCAGTCTGATAGCAGTGGTTGACTTTCGGTGCATATGGTTTTGACATATGACATATCCTAACACTTAACACATTTTTAATTTATTTTGTGTCTTTATTTTTTTTACTGGAGAAAATAGTTTTATTCAGTTATATTGTTTATTTAAAAGCCATAAACATTGTGAAGTTTCAGTGCAATGCAAGTTTGCTTTTTTCTGTTTCTGATTCATAGTTATTGCAATTCTACTGTGCTCTTGATGATTTTTTATATAAACAATTAACTTGTGGTAGGAATGAGAACCACTTTAATTACTGGACATGTACCTTAATTCTTCAGTCTCGAAGAATCATTCTTGTATTCCGTATTTTATCAAATTTATGCTTAGAGTTCGTGTCATGATTTCAATTAATGTCCTTGTTGCAGATCCTCGTGATGACCTTAGTGGGATGGATGTTGCAAGGAAGGTTTGTATGCGTACAATTAATGATTGATGGTTTATGTATTTTCCAGTTTTCCAGGCTTGTAGTTGCGACGCAAGAAATTTCAAGTATGTTGTTATCTTTGTATTAGCAGTCAATGCCACCTTTTGTACTTCAGTGTTCTCCTCATTATGGTGCATATTTTTCACTTGATATTCCCTCAATTCATAAGTCAGTTATTTAAATATTACTCTTTTTAGGTCTAATGGCATGGATGATGAAACAGTAAAACTTTCAAATATTTTTGCTAATTTTGCCAATCCGTTGAAATTTGAAAGTGTTGCTAGTATTATGTTCAGTTAACCATCTCAAGTGTCAGCTGAGGTGGCAATCACCTTAGTGGTCCTCTAATTTGTGTTTGTGATCCATTGTATTGTAACTCTTATTCAAATTGTAGTAAATTAGTAATGCAGACATTATTCAATTGAATAAGTTACATGTCGAACTTAAGCATATTTTGTATGCTCTAGTTATCAATTTCTTTTTATTTGGGTTTTTAGATGTCTTACTCATGGCTAGATGCCATGACCAATATCAATTTTCTGTTTGTCCTTGATAAGTGAATGTTTAAAATACTATTTCCTCTTTCAATTTGTAACTTATTTTTCTTACGCTTTCAAAGGTGAAACAATTAGATAAATTAAAAATTCATGGAAAGTTCAGCTCTTTTTCAGTTTTGCCTTATTTTTAAAATTTTCTTTACAGATGCATTTATTCAAAGTGGATAAGTTGTAATTTTAATCATGTACTAGTAATTTTCTCTTGAATGCAAATATTGTTGGATTTTTTGTGACTTCTGATGACTTGTGTTCTGAGTAGAGTTTGTTGAATAAATGGTACAAAACATGATGAAAATGATTTCTTAAATTTTGTTCTTCTGTATTTTATGCAGGCATTGATTCTTGCTCGACTTCTCGGAAGGCGGATCAACCTGGATAGCATTAAAGTGAGTTCCAAGTTCCAACTAACTCTAGTATCACAATGTTTTATTGTCTCTGTGGTTGAACATTGTATAGCAGTTACATCATGTGTGCTCAGGGAACATGCTTAACGCTGATGTTCTTTGTATGTCCTGTTTTGTGGTAGATTGAAAGCTTGTATCCTGATCAAATGGGACCAGATACCATGTCTGCTGATGAGTTTTTGAGCAGTGGTATTGTCTCACTTGATAGTAACATCCAAGAAAGAGTAATGTGCTTCGCTATGTTTGCATAATTGAGGGTTCAAGGTCTTCTCTTTTTCTTTTCTTTTTGACCTGAAATGTATTTAATCATAAAGCATTCATGAGTTGCGTAGAACTTAAATTGCTTCATTTAATGGAACAAAAGTTGCTGATTAGGGTAAGCGAGGGAGGATGGGTGAACTACTGATGGTTTTACTGAGGAAGACCAAATATTTCCTTTTTGAGGCTATTTTTAAGGCTTTAAAGAGTAATAATTGCTGGCAAAGAGGTTGATTATACACTCGTAACCTATTGGTTTACGTTGCCTTCAACAATCAACATACACAAGTCGACATTCATATCATCTTGCATCTTGATAGTTTATTCATCCATAACTAATGCAAACAGATCTATGAAAAGAACTAATTCACGAAAAGTGTTTTTAGTAACAACAATAAACTGTTTTTCTTTTTCTTTGATGAAACTGTTATCATTGATGAGTGCCCAACAAAGTGATGGATTAACAGTTTGCTGAAAACTTGCGATATAATGCTTTATTATTGAAGGAAAGCATGAGATTCTTTGACAATGATACGGGAATCAGAAATGGAAAAATTGCACTGATATTGAAAAGTGCGCATGTGCAATGTTTTGGCTCTGATAGTGATACCAACTAAATTTGCAGTATGGTACATTTTAGAAGTCAGGAAAGTGCGATTATAAAGGCTTTTATTTGCATTAGTTTAAACACCTGGTTGACATGCTATGTCTTCCTTTTGGCAGGTGTGAGGTTGGGATCCAAGAACTGCCTAAGAATTCAGCTTTGGGGAGATTGAGAGGAAGTGACAATGTGGTATGCCCTAAATGTTCTTCTGATCTCAACGTCTAAGTTCTTATGCCTTTGGTTGGATCGACTCGGTTATAATTATGTTTTTTTTTTTGCAGTTGGAAATATACAGCAGGTGTTATAAAGAACAGCCAATGGTGATCCAAGGTGCTGGAGCTGGAAATGATACCACAGCAGCTGGAGTGCTTGCTGATATTCTTGATCTTCAGAATTTGTTCCCTTGATATAAGGTATCTATTTTCACCCTTTGGGTGTTGGAGTACATTACTTTGCTGAGCAACCCAGAAAACGTTGTCCGTTTCCCTCTAATGATTCACTGCTCTACAGAGATTTTGAGTTTCTTAAAATGACTCGGAATAAGTAGGATTTTTTCCCTTTGTTTTATGGGTTCTAAATTTTGAACTCCGAAATAGGACTTTTCTTGTCCCATCCAAATTAGACTGAACAACGTCTATAAGAAGATGGATCAAAAGTATAAAACTCGAGTTTGTTGTCAACAGACCATGGCCTCTGTGAGTGCCAATGTAACTCTGTATTTGCACAGCATTGAGTTCTGTAGAATTGGCAGGAGGGATTTGACACGACAATAATTAGTGTTAAATCCTACTTCTGTTGTTTCATTATTGGTTGTCATGACCTCTTTAATCATGTCTACTGAAATCTTGACAAGCTCTTGGCTTAATGGTTGAGTCAAAATATGACTTTGACATCCTAGAAGTGTCAGGTCGAATTAAAATATGGGTGGCTTGATGTGGATATTTTTATTTGTATTCAATATGGTCGTTATTGTGCAATTTTTTTATTTGGAAAATATCTTGGCCTGGAGAAAATGGGGTTACTCTTAAGAACAAAAATGTCGACTAATCCATGCTTAATTTTGCCTTTGAGAGGTACCCAAATTTCAGGATCTATACGAGCCTAGTGTGCATGCTGCAAAAATGGTATCGTAAATTGACTTGTCAACTTTCGTAGAATTTTTACTATCATTTACATGAGCATCTTTAACATTTGGATCCTCTTTTAGGCTTTGGTTTATTCTAACTTGTTTTTCATTCCATTTAGTTTAGTTTTAATAAGTTTTATTTAACAAATTTCTGATAAGTTTTAAATAATTTTAAATCTTAATAAATTTCAATACACAAGTTTCAGTTTCATAAAATTTCAAACATGTTTCAGTATAGTTCGAGTCTGTCAGATTCGAATAAGTTGAAATTGAGTCTCACTGTTGTCCGAAATGTTTTTTTTTTCCTGCATGTTCTATAAGCTTATTGGGATTCTGTACAGGGTAGAAAAAGGACGAAGCTAAAACCTGCAGGCTATATCACTTGTGGAAAAGTAATTGAACAAAAAAATTACCAAACAATGAATGTAAGAACTATGGATAACTATCCTTGGAGTATGTCTTTGTGCAATAAGGACTTTCTACATGAACAAATCTCTTGCCCGAGCTTATGCAGTAATATTATTTCAGTTGTTTCAATATGTTGTTCTCAAAAGTAATGTTATTAAAACAGGACCGGACGTCGAACCGGTGAGATCAATGGTTCACAGTTCAATCGGTTTGATCTGTTTGGTTCGACCGGTTGTATATTTTACAATTGCATAAAACATTCATCTGTAAATTACAATTTATATGTAAATATACATTATATGAATAAAAATTTTAATATATAATATTTTTTTAATGAACCGGATTTATCTTTTAACCGTTCAACCGGTTGAACTGGCGGGTTCGGTCCAGTTTTAATAACCATGCTCAAAAGTCTTCCATGGGCTAAAATATATTGACTTTCAACGATGCATTTAAGTCTTTGTACTAGTAAATTAGAATTTGATTTGTTAGTTTTTCTAAATTCAAAATATGCAGTTTTAAAGGGCATTTTCAATCAACTTCATTCTCTATGGAAATGAAGTTTTTTTCTCCAACCCCACTTCAAAAATCACTTTCAAATTTTGAAGTATAAATAACATTATTTCAAATTTGAAGTAATACTATTCATACTTCAAAATTAAAATACTATTTTATTAAGATTTGAAGATTTATGATTTTATGACTTTATTTTATATAATTAGTTTAACTATGTTATTATATAATTAATTGTAATTTGTAACTATTGTAATTATTTACATTAATATTAATAAAAAATAAGCTCATCATATTTGACACATATTTTCAACATACATTAAATAATTAAAAATTATAGTAGATTTAACATTGTAACATAAATATAATAAAATAAAATATTACAACACAAATATAAGGTACATAATACTTAATAAGGTGGTAAAATATTTTGAACTCCAAAAAGCATTAATTGAGAATTTGTGGGAGGAATATTCTAGTTATATTAATTCATGTGTTAATTTTTTTGTAATTATATGTTGTTAATTTCGGTTGGTTGTATGTGTTTTTTTTTTAAAAAAATTGTTCTTTTTTATTAAATTAGTAATGTAATTTAATTTAAATTGTTATGGTTTTTTAAGATAAATTGTAAATAAATATATGAGTATGTAAAAGTAGTAGTGTGTATATATAAAAGAATATAATAATAATATATAGCTAGGTGAAAAAAATATAATAATAATATTTTAGTTTGAAGTTATGGTTGAAGAAGCAGACACTTTAGCAACTCTAAATTATGAAGTAAAATGAGATTTAAAGTAAAAAAAGATAGAGTGGGGTTAGAGATGCCCTCAGTAATTAGTCTTAAATTATGCTGGAAAAAATTTAGTCGAAGGGAAAATTTCTAAATTCTAATTTACGTCCTATTTTTTCAACTTATTTTTCATTTAGTTAAGTTTGGATTCATTAAGTTTTATATAAATTTTTAATAAAAATAAAAATTTTTAAATTTCAAATAATTTGATATAAATTTTAGTTTTATTAAATTTTAAAAGTTTCATTAAATTTCTGTCACGATTAAATATCAGTTCAATTCGATTAGGCATATTCTATGGTGACTTTGTTTTTTCCTTACTTTATCATAATTATCATTGGATTAAATTTCATCCCACTAATTCAATAGTGATGAAGGATAAAGTAAGATTAACTTTGAAAAAAACAAAATCATCATAGCCTTCACCGTTGAATTACATTTCGTTCAAAAAACAGTCTTGCGACACAATCATGTCTGAAAGGAGGCTTTCTTTTACTGTTTCTCTTTAAATTGATACCAAAACCAAGAAGTTATAACCGCATATACCAAAGTATAGTTTCTTTATACCGACACCTACTAGGCAAACACAATCATGGCACTAGATAAGAGGATAGGCTTATAATTAAAGTGCCACGTGAACTCATCCAATTGGATGTCCTGTTATAAAAGAAGTGAATGGCCCCATTTATCCTAGTAGACAAGAGTGCAGGTCCTTTTCATAGCGTTAAAAATTGTCAATATTGCAGTTGTGTCAGTGGCGGCGGCAGGGGGACTGGCGGGGGTAATTGTCCTCCCCCAGCCGCTGATGATTAGGTTAGTAGGGATAATTTTGTTCTCCCCAATCTATTACTGGAAAAAATGGAGTTTGGGTATGAAAAACCCTAGATTGCGCGCTGGAGAAGAACATAGGGGGGGAGGGGAATTAAATGCAAAACGACGCCGTTTTATTTATTTTCTTTTAACCCTACAGTAAACAAAACGACAGGTCGTTTTGACCTCAGCCCTTAACCCCCTTTTCTTTCCCTTCTTCGATACAAACAGAAGCATTCTGTTCTTCCATCTAAACATCATGATTCACGCCCTTTTCTTTCTTGTCACTGCCTCTTGCCTGTCGTCGCCTAGCCTGCCGCCGGATTGTCGCTGCCACCGCCGACAGCCGCCCGCAACCGCCCACCGGTGTCTTCTACTCATAGTGTTCGGCTTTTCCTTTTACTTAACAGGTTAGATTTCTAACTTTTACTTCAATTATTTATGAATTATTATTTATGAAATTAGGGTTTATGTTTATGAAATTAGGGTTTATATTTATGAATTATTATACTTCACAATTGTTTATATGATTGAAGTTAGTTGTAGATTGGAATTTCTTGAATAAATGTTATAATTAGAATTTGAGTTTGTGTTTAGTTGATTTATATTGTATGTTCTTATTTTTAGGAAGTAATTGGATAATATGAAGAGGTTTTATAAGCCGATTTCAAAGGAAACCCTGGGGTCTTCTTCTACTGCAGAAAACACTTCTAATTTACGTAGTGAAAAAAGACCTCGCCAAGAAGTAGAAATTCCCGATGATGAATTTATTAGTGACCCCGGATTGAGAAAATCATTTAAATTGCATTCGGTCGAGAAGAGAGATTTCAACCGGTTAGATGCACTTC
>CAOJBJ010316744.1:0-29286 GCA_948291685.1 Euphorbia celastroides | reverse complement strand
CCACTTCTTGGAACTTTTGGGTCAGTGCCTGCTCCGGTGCCTGGATCTTCCAAAGATTTAATCTAAGGCTAGCCAACCATTTCAAAACTTCCTCGACAAGGCCGATCTTTAACCAGGAGATGGCACGTTCGGGTCCTTTTTTGTTTGAGCCCGGAATGGTAGGAGTCAAAGCTCATGCATGTCGATGTGACGATCAACGGTCGAAAGACCACAGCACTGGTCAGTGCAACCCAAAATTGACTATTTGTAAAAGTTGCCGACGAGTTGAAACTCAGGCTCGAGCCGAACTCTAGCAGGATCAAAGCCGTTAACTCCCTCACAGTTCTTTTCGATTGTCCCCTAAGTGCAAGAGCTACTGGCCTCGGGATCAGTCTCGGTGCAACCAATATATCTCGTCTTGCAGGGCCCTTTCTTATAACTCCTTCACACAGAAAGGAAATGGTGTGCTCAGGAGACTTTCGCATCTGTGGCACATCTTATGCCTAAGGACCAAGAGATTCTCTATCAGCTATTTATTTAGGAGTAGGAGGAGCTTTGCAACGCCTGCTTATAGGACATCCCAGTCTCATGTTCCTTCGAAGGTTCATAATTTCCTTCCATTTCTTTCTCTTCAGCCTCCCATGAGCCAGCTGACATGACTCTCTTTCACTGCAGGTAAGGACTGATTCAATCCAATCCTCCAGTCCTAAGGCTGAGATCCTCGATTTAGTTTAGAAACAAGAAGATTACAGCCTAGTAGTTGGTGGAGGCACTAAGTACCAAAAGGGTATGAAGAAAGGCTAAAGCTATGCATAGGAAGTCTCAGTTAAGGGGATGCCGGGTTCCCTTTGAGTGTAGAAAAGCTGCTGCTCGACTTGAATTGAGGTTGTGCCTCTTCCATCCGTTCGGTCCTCGCTCTCAACGAAAACTACCCGCTGAAAGGAATATTGAAGCAACCTTTCGCATAGCCCTTTCTTGGGCAATTGAATCAGGAACCGGTGCAGAAGACAAGAGGGACCTAAGCGCTGCATCTCATGCCCTTCACTCTTTAAGCTCTATTTTCTCTGATTTGAGAAGGGAATTCACTTCCATTAACTTCTCATTAGCTTGAAATTGCCTTATATGAAAGAGTTAGCGTCTCAAAGATCAGTCTTTTATTTCCGCTTTACTGAAGTAAAGATTCTCTGTACTAGAAGCAACCTATACCAAGATAATATGAGTACTTGACGTTCGTGCTACTCACCGAGTAAAGAGTTAAGACTTAACTGCTTTCAAGAGGAGTTTGAACTGACTATGAAATTACATAAGTGATATGAGAAACTAAGAGACGTCAAGCTACTGAGCTCGGTGCTAGAAAGGTCAAGGTGACGCCATACCAAGGTGTCTCTCCCGTAGCCATGGCTGTTAATCTTTGTAATTTTTTTCTATTCTTTGTATGATTTGCCTAGCGAGTGCTTCCTAGCTGACTGTACTAAATGCATTGATCTTGTCCAAGCGAGGAGAATTATTTTAGTAGATCTTGCGGAAAGAAGTCAATCTATATTGGCTGTAAGGGACTCCCAAGAGCTGGCAGGGAAGCCAGAAGGACTCCAATTTAATAAGCTGGGCTTTTCTTTTTTCTTCAACTTGGCATTTCTGACTGGTACTGGTTGGGCGAAGTAAGGACGAAAGGGAGGGCTCGCAGGTAAAGAATCTGGCCTAGGCCTAACTCTAATGTAAAGGGTACTGGCACTAGAGAAATGACCCTAAAGGAGAAGACTTATAGTAAGATTGCCTGGAAACCGGAACTCTTACAGGAGCTTAGTAAATATGGGGTGGTGAACCAGAGCAGAGAAGCCCTTGCCTGGGAGAGGGGCAGGAACGAAATGTACTTATAGCCCTCAAAAAGAAAGATAGACTACTATGGAAGGGAAGCCTGAAAGTTTTCAACAGGAATAGAAGGGGAACTGGAAACTATTATGGCCTATCCAACTACATGGAAGCTTTATACCACCGGCTCGCCTGTCTCCCCGTGCACTTCCACCCCTGGGGTTTTTCCCAGTTCTGGAGATAAAGACTTAATAGGCTAGGCTGAGTCAAGTAAATAAAAGCTGCTACTAGAAAGATTACCCTCTGTTTCGGGATGCCTACTCAATCAGGGCGAAGGGGAGAAAGTCAAACTGCTGTAACTGCAGCTCCAATTTCAACGGGTACTCTAGATGATTAGAAGGCCTGCGGGTGGATTAGGATTGGCTAGAACCGAACTCTCAATGGCTTACGGGGAAGAAGATCTATTTCTTTTATTTCTTTCTTTAGAAGCTGAGGCGTGAACTTCTTGCTGAGATAGTCAAAGGCTCTTTCCTTCCTACCCCTTTCATCGTGCTGACCAAGGACAGAACTCATGGATGCTTTCATTACTGACAGATACAGAAGGAGAGGTCTCCCAGGGCCTGGTCGGAAACTGAATGCCTTCATATTCCCCCTTTCTGACTCTTTTCTTGAGTTTAAACCTCGAGACTAGGGGTTTAAATCTCAACACAAATACGAGAAACCCGTCCTCTGGATACATCACTAGTTGCTTCATCCATTTTAATAGGCCTCCCTAGCTTCGCTCCTTCATCAACGACCTTCTTTTCAGGTATTGAAGTAATTCTTCCTTCTCTCTCTAACGTCTTGGTATTAGGATAGGACGGAAGTCGGGGTGGCTGCACTGCGCTTTATATCTTAAGTAGTGTGCTTTTTCCCTTCAGAATGGATCGGTCAAGCTCTTCTTATCTTTCCAACTCGAAAGCCAGCCGCTTTTCATAAAGTCTTTGTTAAAGCAAGGAGGCACGGATCAGGGAATGGAAAAAAGTTTTTGGATGAATGAATTTAGGTATCGAAGTTTGACACTCTCTCTTTCGATGGCGCTATCACTTTGGAGCGATAGCCGGAACTCATGACTGGTATTAGAAAGCTAAACCTAGGATTCTACATAGCCTTTAAGTTAACAAAGGAAGAAGGGCTTGCCTAGATCTCGTATTCCATCTGCCATAGACGCTTTCTTTTTACTACGCAAGCAAGCCGGGGAATGAGGAAAGCAAGATAACAGAGTAGCTTCCGCCCACGGAGTCCTCTCCCTTAACAGGCTGGACTGGTCCCCCGAGGTGAAGCCAACTTCTTACTGATTGAGCATGATGACAGGCGGCAGTACTTTCTTCGCATCCTTCGTTTCAGGACAGGAACCATCAGGTTTTCTTTTTTCGAATATGAAAAAAAAAGAAATACAAGAAGTAATATATGAATAGGAGATATTTTCAGTTGACTGGCTTAGACGAATTAGCTCAATCTTCGACTTTCCTTTCATTCACTACTTCACCTGCGAACAACCCCTGAGCTAACAAACCGGCCTATAACAAATGATTCCAAGAAGTTGATGCCCTTCTATGAGAAGTTTCGTGGCTTCGACGTAGACGGCTCCAACCCGATCTCCCACGGTCTAGTACAAAAGCCTCACACTCGTGAGATTAGAAGTTTCAGGCTGAGGTGAGCTACCTTTAGTCTTAACTCTAATTCACCGGCTTGATTCCTGAACTGACTTATGAGACTAGTAAGGCTTCGCTGTCCTCCCCCTACTGAATCTGTCCTTTGAACATTGATTTGACCTCAAGTCCCTGACCTTGAGCAACTATTTATCGTGAGAAAATCTGTTGACTGGCTCACGTAGTACTATATAGAGACTTTACTTCCTGCAGCTTTCAAGACAGGAAATACATTCCCTATAAAATGACTGACTCTCGTGGAAAACTAAAATGAATGACTGACTTTCATGGTTCGCTACTGACTTCCTTCAGTGAGGACTTACCGATCACTCCATTGGAACTTCGACTGATTCTGCCACAGAACTAATCCCATGCCAAGTGGCTCAATAGACTCTCTCTTTACCTTCCCCATCTGATCCACTCCTCCTTCTGCGGAATCCCCTTTATAACTAGACTCGTGAAATTTCTAATCAGTGGCTTCCTTCTTTCTTCGCCCCAAAGGTCTTTTTTCTTATATTCTATATAGACTTTTTAGGAATGCTTTACTGTAGAAAATGTAAAATAGCTGTTAGCCTTACAGAATCCGCTGGAATAAGACTAGGAAAAGGAACTGAACAAAGCTCACTGCACACTTTCTATATGCTCTGCCTACTGTCTAAACGGGAATAGGGAATCATCTTCTCTAAAGCACCGCGCCTATGGTGTGAGGAAGCTTAGAACGCACCGACCAAGACAGCATTCCTACCATTAGCATTCCCTCTGAGGAAAGTCACTCTTTTCCAGACACTTGTTCTTGCCTTTAGCGCTTATTGGTCAATGGTAAGTAAGAATGAGATACTTAGAGCAAGATAATAGCTCTAAAATAGAACCCAGCTATTCCTCTCTGTCTTATCAGCCGATTGTTGCATGCCTCCAGTATATCCCGACTTATGCGCATAAAATCCGCACACACTAATAATCTTTCGAGAGAGAGATGGGAACTGAGCAGCAGAGCAAGACGAGGCTGGCTGAAATCAGCAATTGGCAGAATCGCTCTTGTCCTCTTACTCAGCTGGAAAGAGACAAGTCTGTTGACGAATTCTTGCAAGCTGAGATTGCTCTTTCCGCAGTCCAAGAGGATAGCTCAGGTGGTCTTCGATCGCGCCGAAGCAAAGATGAGGACGTTAGCTTTTGATGCGCTGATCTGAAGCGAGAGATCGAAGAAGTCAACTTCCTTCGGTTCGATTGGAGGAAAAAAGCCAGGGCTTCGAAAGCTGGAAAGAAGACGCTTGAGTTGCTAAGGAGGAGCTGACAGCTTTGAACCGTCTTCTTTGAATTCTTTTAAGCAATCTTGTCAATTTTGGACATGCTGCTATCGATCTAGTTTGATCGATAGTTCCTTCTCTTTGCTTTCAATCCTTTCGCTACTCTTTATCTACTAGTCATATAATAAGCTTTCCCATCCGGGTTTCCTAAATAAGAAAAGAATTCCCACCTTCATTTTCATGATTCGGGATATTCCGATTCTGGAAATGTGACATATCGAAAATCGAAAAGAAACCCTTTCTTTGATCCTTGTAATAGTTATTACTTGCTCCTTTTCTTTCCTCTTGCTTTAGGTAAATTAGCCTTAGCTTTTTAAAGGCGCTTGGCATCTTGCCTTTTTTCCTTGCTTTGGTGCTAATGGAATTGAATCCATAGTAGAACCACACCTACGCACAAAAGAGTTAATCGTGGAATAACAGGTATATTAGGCATAGAATGACGGAAGGAAGGTTTTTTCTCGAGAAGGAGCGAAGCAGCTCGACTGTAAAGGAGAAGGAATAACTATTACAAGGTTCCAAGAAAGAGTCTAAAGTAAGATAGGGAGATTCTGTAATGTCCTTACCGGACTCGATTCTATTCTTTTTCAAGAATGTTGAGCCAGCTGGATCTAAGTCATGTATCTGGTTGAGCCTGCTATCTGGAAGTCTTACCGAAGATTGTGCATCCGGGGAATAGGTAAGATCTTCTTTCAGCCCCGGCTTGACTATACCTCTTTTCAGTGAATCCCGCCCTATATACAATACACCTTTTTCCAAGCCTTTTTTTCGCAAAAATATCCTTTCATAGTGGTATGTATGAGGATGTTGAAAGTCACATTCTGCATACATCAAATTGGTCATAGAATGAGCTTTACTCATAGGCATGTGATAAAAAAGATGCTGCTTCTTCCATTTACTAGGGACTTAGACTGGGAAGGGTAGTTAGCACAAAGGTAGTGAAAGCTGAGAGAGCTAATTCCGAGCTAATGCGCCGAAGACGAGCTTTCTCAAACGATAGTAAAGAGGATACCTCCCCGGGGAATCCTTAGCCTGTTGGCTTCTTCTTACCTTTGAACCCGATTACTTCTCGTTGAGTCCGCCCTCACCACCATATTACTGGGTCTCATATGAGATGGGTCTACCAGCAGTTTAGCTAATGTGGATCGTGGCATCACATTCAACGAAGAGCTATTGTCGATAAGGACTCTTGCCACGAGGCGGTCCTTGCATTTGACCGAGATGTGGAGTGATTTAACGTGCCCGGTTCCTTCGGACGGAATTTCGTCATCGGAGAAAAACACATATCTGGATGCTGCGATAAGAGATCTCATTTTTCCGAAAGATCCCTCGCTTTCTCAAAATCAATCTCTTTATTCTTCGTGAAAAAGACAGTGGCTGGAACGAGTATAAGGTCTGTCCCCATGCGCCTATCATCTTAGAACAAGATTGTTGGTTTCACAAGTATGTTGACCACTGTGCTTCAGAAGATGGCCTTTCTAAATCGGAAAATGGAATTCCGGAAAGCGTCTTCAACCTACAGAGCGGTGGAGGGAGCAGGCCCATCTCTTGCTACTTCATTGGGCGAATCTTCTCCCAGAGGTCGAGAAAAACACCCTAATAGGGTCTCGATAAGGTAATCAGCCTTTGGCCAGTTCCTCATTACCCTTGGGAAAAAAGAAGTGGAATTTGGGATAAAACATAGGGCACAAGTGCTTGTCTAGGAGCCAGTCTTCCTCTTTCTTTAGTCAAATGTGATGCTGTACCGGGCTTCGAGAAAGCTCTATCCTCTTTTTGGCTATTCAGGCTGAGTTTGGCGGCTAAGCTTCTTGACCGGTGACATCTTTCCACAGAATCGGATATGCTGCCAAAAGCTATAGTCAAAAGCTAAATCGGATATTCAATGCCAAGTGGGATATGCATTACATGCCAAATCGGCTAAGCATTCAAAGTCGGGTATGCTGTAAGATCAGTCTCTTCTTCCCGTTAAGCATCAATGGGAAAAGAGACTTCTACAAGTGGTTGATGGTCGACAGGTGTCGATCAGAGATCTTTCCCCGTTGGCTATGTAGTTATGGGCTGTCTTTATTCGGCTAAGGGAGTTTCCATTAGCCTTGTTACCACCGCGAGGATTCGTATCAGTTGATGTAATTTTGCCTCGTCTGCATTGACGAGAATTGTTTAAGAAAGAGTATATTATATAGAAGGTTAGTATATTACACATAATATCAGTTTCTTAACTATTATATAAATTATCATATAATAATAAATCATATTATTATTAAAATATATTCTTCCGAAAAGCATTGATTGACCTTGTGAACAACTGAGCAAGAAGGGGAAGGCATGCTCACCCTTTTGGATGGATGCCCTAGCTTTAAGAGAGAGGAGCGTAATCCGAAGATCAGTCTTTTTTCCTCCCGGTGGAAAGAATCAGGCGAAGGAAGTGAAAAAGGAGTTCAAGGCTGAAAGCCGCTCCGGCGGAAGGAGAAACTTCTAATAGAAAGATAGAGAGTGCAGGCGCGAAAGCACAAATGTGATCACCTATCTAATGTCCATTGACCCACCTTCTTTCTTTTCACCATGTAATTCTCATCCTTGCTTTCCTAACTCGTGAAAAATATATATATATATATATGTTTTTGGAAATTAAGACTTTGCTTAAAAGACAATGATTCACTCATCAAAACGTAAGGTAGGATAGCCGGTAGTACCTTCAGGAGTCTTTCCTAGCTTTTTTCTTTAGGCAAAGAAGGTGTTGGTTGTGCCTTCTTCCCTACATAGCAAGGCTAAAACCATCTCTTCCCTTTCTAAGCTCTTTCTCAGATAATGATTATCTTCTTAGTGTGTGAAGTCGATTAAGATAGTCAAAAGTCTGATGGGGGTGCCCAGCTTTTGGAAGAGATCGCAGGCATTCGACTAATAGTTCCAGTGATCTTTCGTTTGATCGATTCAGTAATCTTGGACGAAGACCTCTGTTACCGCGGCAACAAGGGTGAGGAACGAACAAGGGGGGAGAGGTACGAGCGTCACGTAAACATGGCAAATTTCTTATCCAATAGATAGAAACGAAATGGTATGCTGGAGAGAAGAATAGGAATACGAGTTGTTCCCGAGTTAAAGTAACTGGGCAATGTCCCGTCTCGACCAACCTAACTAAGCACTTTATTCAGGAAGGGAAGGGATATCCTTATACGGGTGCTCCAAAACCGGTAATGGTAGCAGGTGTTAAGATGCCAGGATTTGAGATATTTAAAGATCTGCTAAACTCGGCTGAAGATGAAGCATCACTTGAAACAAGATTGGTTAATCAGATGAAAGGCCTAGTTATTCAAGAAGAGGAAGAGCTCCTAGAAGCACCCCTAAAGACGACCGCCCTCGTCTCTGAAGCTACATCGGACTTAGCTACTTTGATTGAGGAAAGTCTTATGGATGTCTTTTAAGTTTGAAAGTTGCGACTTTAGTTCAGGTTTCCCAGTGAGTGTAATGCTGGTTTCATCGCGCAGCGCTTGCAGCCCCGTGGCATTGGGTCCGATTGCCCTGCTCTCGCCCTATATTCAGACCGCTTCGTTTCGCGTGATTCTAGCGTACGCTCAGCTCCTACCAAAGACTACTAAGAAAGGGGCGCTACCTGTCTCATGGAGATTTGATCTTGCAATCGATGCTTAATTCGATGATTCTTTCTTTCCGATCTTTATCCCTTTCAAAAAGGAGGGGAGTCTTGGTAGCGAGTCTAAGAGCAAGCCTTTTAAGTAAGCAATTTCTTCCTTTTTTGGTGACACGGCCTTCGGTGAGGAATCATTGTCACAAGGCGTAAGAAAGAGTCACCGTCACCAGCAAGGGTACCGATAAGATGTGGAATAGAGCTCCATTAGGTAGTTATTCAAGGGAGTTTAGTCTAAGGCTGACTGGTGGGGTTTGCCATCCTGTTCCAACAAGGGGGATTGCGGGGTCTTATCAACGATTGAGATCTATGCTGCTGGGATGATCCAGCCCTTGGCTCATTGCCATCTTTCACCGCTGATTCAACTTGAGCAATCGCAGCTGAGTCAACCTCTCGTTTAGCCCTGCCTCCAACTGCTTCAATAGCTCCGGTTCATTTTCCTTTCCTAATGGCCCTTACTCCCACAACATATGAAGATTATTAGGAGGAATCTTCTTTCAATCCTATTAACTAGAAGGGTGAAAAAGAACTAGGTGCTGTAGGAGAGTTAGCCATTCAAGAGCGGATAAGGCTAAAAGAGCAAAAGCAGGGCTTGGCTTATTCTATTCATCTGCACTACCTGACAGAGATTCGCCTCGTTCAGCTAGCCGGATGGATGTTCTCACCAATCAATAAGAAAGAATGGATAGCCTTTAAACAAGGGATTCAATAGCTCCTTCTTCTCTGCCCCTATACTAGTAGTTCTTCTTTTCTTCTGAAGCGGCAATTCATACTAGAGCAGTAGCACCGGATGAAATAACTTCCCTTTCGTATCAATTTTGTTGATTCTTTTTCACTCTGACTCTTTTTCGTATATAAACATAAACATATATACTTATATGAATGATGTCTTTTCGTGATATTCGATTTCTCGGCGAGAGTGAGAGTCTCCCAGGGGGAGAGCTTCTTTATCTTTCTTTGAATTATTCTCTCCCT
This sequence comes from Euphorbia celastroides, assembly GCA_948291685.1. NCBI lineage: Eukaryota > Viridiplantae > Streptophyta > Magnoliopsida > Malpighiales > Euphorbiaceae > Euphorbia > Euphorbia celastroides. The sequence goes on along the minus strand of CAOJBJ010316744.1, from coordinate 19,888 downwards.
CATGACATGAAAGGAGAGTCCTATGACTTTAGCCTGTGCTGGTCCGGGTGTACTTGCCTACTGAGACAAGATGGATACTGATAGATCTCTATGAGCGTAAGGCAAAGTGGGCAAAACGCCTTCCTTATCTTTCTACCAAGAAAAATAGAAGAGCACGATCGGAAGAGAGGCTTCAAACGTCAGATCCCTTATTGAGACCCTTTTCTTCCTTCATTCCCCAGGTTAGCTAGCGCATACACCCTGAATCGGGCGACAAAGATTCGATCGATTGGAGATCGGAGGAAGCCTAACCCTTTTTCTCTCTTGGTCTAGCCGCCTTCCGAAATGTTTAACTCACCACGTTGTATATATATATAAGAAAGTCACCCTCAACAATTCAAAGACTCGAGCACAATGTACTTGGAGCGGACGCTAAGAGAAAGATATGCCTGGAAATGGCTATATGAGCGAACTTTACACTATCTTTAGTGAGGCATATCAAGAGAGCTAGATGAAAGCAAAGGAGTAAGACCTTTAGCTGTGCTATCTATGCCTACTTAAATAAAGAAATTCATAGGAGAAGTAGAATGGCAGAGTCTGAGTCCTCGTTGGTGCCCCTTCCCTTCCCACCTCAAGGTCCGTTGACTGCAACTTTCACCCTTCACGGCTTTGAGAGATCTACTTTTCTAGTGCCAGTCGGGGAAGGTCAAAAGGAGGGAGAGGTACCTCAGAAGGAGGAGCATTCTTTTTTTTTTTTCAGTGTACCTCAGAAGTATGGTGAATCCATTCTCTCAATATGGGAATCCTAGACCGCTAACCGAACTGTAAAATGTTTCTAGCCGAGAGCTCCATGAGGATGAGTAAGATCTTGATATCTTGCGCATTGGTTTTGTCTACCATACCGTGTATTAAGATGATTGGATCTATCTTTGGGCAAGGCAAGATATTCTCATATGGAGTTGTCAGCTTTTTCCTCATGAAGCTAATCGAAGGATTCCAATCTTTACTCACCGAAACAATGCAACCTCTGCGTTGACTTTGCAAAGTCAGTGGCGTATGCCACACCCCCAGTACCTACGCCCATTGAAACGTATATTGTAATACAATCTCCGGCGCGACGCGCAAGGCCCCATACAAATCCCTACGTCGGTCGATCGATGCGCACAGAAGGAGAGCTTGTCCATCTAGAGCGTATGTTAAGTAGGTCAATCGATCAAAGTATAGGGGCAGTCGGGCATTAGGCGGAAAGGGGGAGAACGGAAAGAAACTGTTCACATATATGTCTTTTCCCAAGGAGAAGTCAGAGAAAGACTTCCTATTTTCTGGTCGGGAAATAACATAAGAGATGCCAGAAACCGTGTGTGTAATCGTCGATTTTCCTAGATTCCGGCCATTATCCGAATGGTTGTCTTTAGACAACCTGGGTAATGCGCAGGAAATGATCGTCCGATATCTCCCAAGCTTGTTATCCATGCCCTTATACCAGGGAATAACATGGACACCAACTTTGAAGGCGATTCCTAACTCGCCCTACTTATCACAGCAGTTAGAAGAAGGCGGAGTTGGCCAAGTCCTGCTTCACTGTCTTTCCCGCCGAGTTACTAGCCCCGTTTTGTCCACGCCTATTGGCAACAGTGGTCACAGGGTGTACTCTGACATAAGTTAATATCCCGAAGATAGTAATTTCAGTCTGTTGGGCCGTTATAACGCGTTTTATAGAAGTGACGGAAGCCCGAGCAGTATATTTCACTCTTCTGTAGAGTTTGTTTACCGATCACAGTTTCAGCATTGCACCTCACTAGGACAGCTTTCTTTCTTCCCTTAGAGTCCTTCTAGCGGGTCTTAGTGCCTTCCTATCTTCCACAAGAGAAGATCCTACCAAACTTCAAATACATACTGAATATTCATAGTGATACGTAGTGAATCTTTCCTAAAGCCTGGCTTTGAGCCTTTTGCCTGCTTCTGCTTGTTATTCTGCCTCTTCAAGTGTCCTAAGACTAGTTCCTTTGTAAATAATATCCACTCATAAGAGAAGGAAGAGGGGGGGAGACTCCGAATATCTATTGTCGGAGAATAAGCCGATAGAATATCCTGAGGAGAAGAATCGGATAGGGAGTGAGGTAGCGGTGATCCAAGCAAGATAGTCTGGAGCAAGTGCAAAGAGAATACCTCTGCTGTTAGCTAAGGCTAGTCACCTCAAGTCTTTGTATGGACAATGTCTCTTGTATAGCTATTTTCTCTGGGTTCTTCCCGAGGGGGCTAACCGTATTAATAGCTGATTTAAGGTAGTTGCTACTTCGTTGTTGAAAAAAAAAGGTTTTCTAGCAGTTGATGGGTGAACCCATTAGGGTTGTTATCGGTTTCGAGTTCTCGCTGTTCTCTAAGGAAGTTGAGTGAGAAGAAGTAAGAAGTCAAAATCATTGGAGCTAGGCCTTTCAAGCTTAAAGACTAGCAGTTCCTCTCTTTCATGTCATGAAGCAACTGGCCAAATAAGCTCCTCGGGTAGGGTTTATGATCAAACTCTAAAAAGGGTTCTTGCTAAGACTGCTTTCTCTCTTCCGTATGTGAAATTTTCCTTTCAAGCAACCACATTCAGCAGTGACATCGAAATGTGAGATTTAAGCCTTTTCCTTCGCATTTGCTTGTTAACAACGAGCCAACCTTCTGAGGGATTTCTTATATCATGGGATAAAGAGAAGCTTTTAGGGCTATATAGCATATAATTACTAAAAGTAGGGGCAATGGGCACAGGGAAAGCACCCTCGCGCTCACACCTCACTCTATACTCGATCTTGCTTAGAAGTCTACTCTGGCACCTTGCCTTGTGACGGGCTTGAATCAGTCGTTACTCAATTATCACTCTCCTAACGCTAGGCAAGAAAGACTTTTCTATCTATGTCATTAGATAAGGAAAAGAAGGGGCTAGCCAGCCAAGTCTTTCCAGTTGGAAAGAACACACACAACAAAAGCTGTACTTATAGAATGCTGATGTCTAGAAGGCATCAATCATCCCAGAACTAACCGATCCAGCTGTAACCTAGTCAAAACAGTAGGTCATCCAGATTCGAAACTGACTTGGGAGAGTAGGACAGTCACAGGCGAGCTTAAGGCAGAAACCCAATGCTTCATACTGACCCAATCGGAAGCTAAATCAGTGACACGCGAAAGCCAAGAGCATCGGTGACGGGGTCAACATCCTTCCGGGAGGACCGCTCTAGTTGTTGAATGGTAGACCCTACGCTTCGTAACATACAGCTAAATAAAGCCCCTCAAAAGCATCTCCATCCGAATCTAAAGAATCATCTGTTAAGACAGAGTTTGTAGTAGTTTCATTTCCACCAGGGAAAAGAGCTAAATGAAAAGGTATGAAGTACTTATATATATATATTATATAAGGAAGAAAGGGTCCTTAGCCTTTCACACTAAGCTCTTCAATCCTTGATTTATCCTAATTCGTAAGGAATCTCGAACTTAGTCTGATCTTTCTGCCTTACAAACTGTTTAGTCCGACCTTGCCGGAAGGAAGTATTTCGATCTTCGTTACCATTCCAAAGTTGATTATTTAGCTTTCGATTAAGTGAGTGTTTGTTCGCTGAGACTCTGACTTAAATGCGAGTCTGTGACTGTCCTCTTTCTAATAAAGTCTTGTCTCTTGACCCAATGTCAGGTGATTGGCTAACCGTGCCTTAAAGGGTGTGTGTTCGACCATGACGCTCAGCTTGTTATGGCGAGCGAATCGAGAGCTAAAGCTTCAAAGCGATCAGAAAAGCGCTAACGCGACTATACCCCTTAGTTGATGACTAGACTTACCTAGCGCTTACGTTCTCGGATTCGAGCAAAGAGAAGACAGTCTCAAAGAAGCCATTCGTAAACCTACAACTGACTTACTACTATCTTCTTATAAGACATACTGGGAGACAGAAGGGAGGCTCTATTCAACCATTCTATCAAAGACTGGCTACCTTATATATAAGAAGAAAGAAGAGACTGATTAGCCTTACTGCTTGACCTCCTCTCTCTTAGCTAAATATGGGGTTATCGAGATAGTAGTTCGTTCCCTCTTTCCCGGATGGGACTCTACTAGAGAATAGATAGCCAAATTCCACTACATCCGCTCTTGGCGGAGATGTTCGAAGTTCCTAAATTACTGGGCTACTTAGGCAGACTCCCCTCACTACCTTTAGGTTAGGCTAGCCCAGGTAAACAGCCTTACCTTAGGCAAGGGGACACAAAGTGGCATCGGAGGTGAAATATGCTTCTCCTGGGATCTTCCCTCAAAGTAAGAAGTCTAAAAATAGACAAGAGCGCATTCGATCGTATATTCATAGTTGGCATCAGTCTCTTAAAAAGGAAGAAAAACCAATTGTCTTCTTCAGAACCGCGGACACTCCGTTCCGGCCTAAGACTGGAGCAATCAGCTTACAAGGCAAGGGAGACCCTGCTTAACCTACTTCGGGCCAATCCCAAGGAGCATGATGTTTAACATGGGTATGACTTTACCTATCTCACAGGGCTAAAAGAACGAAAGGGCATCCCTTTGCCCATCAAACCGTACATGAGGCTAAGGCTTGACCTTACAGCCCATAACCCGCTTTCCCCCACTGCCTTCAGAAAGGGTTGTCATTCACTGTCCACATTGGGTGCCTCGCCCTCAACCTGAAATCGGGTTTCAATTTTCAAAAAGCCTTCAAAACCATTAAACCCCGCCTGCTATTGTTGGTATTTCAACGGATAATGCGGATAGAGTGGATGGACGCCTAGCCGAAGAATCCACGGACACCTATGCTACCTGCCTTTATTTACGGAAGAGGTGAGGTTCTTTCTCCTATCGCTTCGCTCTAGTGACTACGTACCTTAGAAATAGGATTGTGCAGAAGATAGCGGTGACATATAAATTGGTGGGGGGCTCTCTCTTGTTAATTAAGAAGGAACAGAGCCAAGTCCTTCTGCTTCCTCAGGGAGACAGGTTTTTCTTCCTGGGCTTGCTTCTTCCTGAGACTTCTGTTTCAATAAGTAGAGTATAATAAGATATAGAAGGTGAGTTGACTCTGGGGACTTAGAAAGAATATGATAGGGATGTTATGTGGCTACTACTTACTGATAAGGCTATGGGAAAGCAGCATTCGGAGAAAGCTAAGGCCTCTTAAAGAGCCTGCCTTTTTGGAGTATGGAAAGGGGATATCCTGATAATCCTAAGCAGCTCCATCTATCGTTCCCTAGACGGGCTACCAATTATGGCATCCCTAGTCTAGGTCTCTTGGCCCTATTCTCTCCATTGCACTTCTGTCAAGGGAAGCACTTTACGATTAAAGAAGCGGCACCTGTATTGACTTTCCTTCTTTCGAGTAAGAGTGTGTTCCCACGGTTGAAGTTCAATAAAGGGCTCCCTTTTGATCAGAGGAAGACGGTATGGGTCTTTCCTTTAGGACTTTTATCCTTTCTATAAGGTGTGCTTCTGCTAGAAGAATGGCTGGACTCACCATTTGAATGAAAGTCGGCCAAGGCAAAAAATGGACTCCATCCAATCAAAGACGGATAGAAGATCATTTATTCTGAGTTTCTAACTATCCTCTAGCACCTTGCTTTCTCCGACTCCGACGATCTAGACAAAATATCGCCCTCATTAATAGAGTCTTCCTTTTTTCTTATTTTTTCTATATTCTATATAATAATAGATCTGAACTTCAGTCGAAGTGCCGCAGAGACCAAAGCAAAGGCATTTGCACACTGAAGGCTTGGGGAGTCCCATTCAACAGCAGGGAAAGGAAAGAAGTCAGATTTGCACCCCATAGCCGTCTTCCTTGCCCCTTTTATACAACCCAAGGAAACAGCTAGAGATCATAGCCCTCTTTATTGTTTCGTCCCTTCGCTACATCGTGCTGACTAGAGTTTAACTACGCTGGAAGTCAGAAGTACAGATGTGTTTCGCAACCCCCGATCTGTGAACTAAACAACAACAGCAAGGAACGGTTAATTAATCACCAACTGAATGGGCTACGTTTGAGCCTCTCTTAGGAGAGTCCCTTAACTTCGTCATACCAGCTAGAGTACAAGTTGATTAATCCCTTTCTATAAGCTATTTGACCTATTTTCATTCATTACGGGGCCAATTGCCGATTGGAATGTTGTCCCGATCCCGATGGTACCTCTACCTAGAACAAGGGATGCAAGAAGTGGATTTGATAGGCTCGCTTCGAAGACCGATACCTGCTACCGCTCCTAGCTTTGATAAGATTGGGGTTCTCCTTCGCTACCATGGGACAGGACCGTTATTCCTGAGGCCATGGATAGGCAAAATAGCATCTCGCTCTTCCTATTCCATTACTGGAACTGCTATTGCTCCACTATGCCATTCAGAGCGGGAACGACTAAAACAGGGCGGTACTAACTAAAAGTCCTTGGGTTCACTAGAAATGCCCTCTTCCCCACTCAGAACCTGGATTTCCAACCCGGAAAAGACCACCCCTTTGAAAGCTGGCCAAGGAGCTGACTTCAAATAAAAAGGCTTTATCCCAAGATTGTACTAGCTGCTCGCTGGAAGGCACCAATTCCCACGGGATGTAAGAGAGGGTCCAATCGCTGGAATGGAACTTGATCTAAGGGCACTGGCACTAGACAACTAAACCCCTGGTAAAGGGCACAGAGACTAAAAGGGCACTGCTGGATATATCCTATGATAAAAGCACTTTCTTGAACTGTAACTGTCTTGATCACACTCACTGTCTTCTCTAAGATCCCTGCGCTTTCTGTCTATTCCGCCGCTTGTTCGTTAGCTCCTTAGGAATGAATGAAAGGGGAAGGAATGCCTTAGCCTTAGGAGGGGAAGGAGAAGAGGTTTGGAACCCTTAGAAAGGAGTGGACACTAGACAGGGGCTTCGTAAGATCTTCACGATCTTACTTTTTAGAAGCTGCGGAACCAAACCTGGAGTTGATCTGCTCTGAATCCTCAACTTTGAACCAACTCAAGATCGAATTTAAGGCTAGGTTTATATAGACAAAACCTTAGATTGGTGGGAGCGCTTAGATAACTAAAGGAATAGTTAGAAGGTGGATTCAGCCAAATGCTATCGCCCGCAGACATGGAAAAACGTCCTCCTTTCTCTTTCTCTGTTCAAGTTTATACTAGCCCCACCATGGGAAGCGGGGCATGCTCCATGGCTGATCACTCCGCAGCAGGAACCAGACTTTGCATCAACCCCGTGTGCCTACTTCATGATGCCTTGGGACGAATGAGGACTTAACGCTTCGAAACAAACCTTTGAACCCCCGAGAGCTGATGGAAGGCTTTGACTGGACGAGGACGAAGCCCAAAAAAATCCTCTTTGCTTTATCCAACTAGTAGTCTACTCCCTACTCGCCTATTCGCACTGACTATCACAAGAAAGTCGTAAAGGACGGGATTCATATGGTATGCACGACTTCCCCCCGGCACACTGATTGAAATCCCAGAACGAACTCCTTAAAGGTTACTGCTTTCGAAATACATAATGGAAAGAAAAGGCATATCCTATCAAGTAAGATCCCGTGCTACGGCTAGCGCGTCTCCCCTTATCCTTGCTCGGGTTACTCGTTTGGGATTTAGATTTAGGGATCTTCCTTTCATCCTCCAGCTTAGCAATTCAATTTGAATTGGATTTGAGCAAGACTGGATCCTGTGAGCTACGTCACAATGACCTTCCATGCAGGGATTCCATGAAAGAGGGTCGCCTACCAAGCCAAGCCGGGGTCGGGCATCACACGAATCTGCTGCTGAACGGGAATGACAAGCAAGAGTTGGAAAGAAGCGTCTTTCTACTTCATAGTACTAAATTCTCCTTTCTGCTGTGTGATGGGTGAGCCGGCTGCCCTTTTCGTAGTGACAGCAAAAGTGGCTGGTGGACTTAGTGTAAGTATGCCTCTCGTACTATGATAATGGGTGAGTTATTATGTAGGTGGGTGATTCCTCTTAATGTATTTGCCGTAAGGGTTGTTAGGCAAGCCAGTTCCAATTGCCAATAGTGATACCGGGAAAAGCCTGATTGGTGTGATTGGTCTAATAATGGTCATAAGCTCTTTCATTCCTCTACCCCGGACGACTGAAGCAACCGATTCGATACCTACCGCTGGATAGTTAGAAGTAGATAAACCCCCAATTCTAGTTGGTAGATTCGTTTTTTTTTTTACGCATGTTGCCACTAAAATGACTCCATCCCTTTGGAACCCCAAGAAAGAAGGTCAATATCAAGAATGTAGTTCATCTCAACTCAACTGCGTCCGACTCCGCGAGATAGATATCTATGAATCACGGTCCGCAGGATCAACAAAAATCCACCAATTCAGGTCAGCAGCGATCCTCCAGACTAAGACTATCAACCTACCCTTTGTGTTACCAAAGGAACCAGACTTCTCAATCCCTAAAAATAGTAAATTCATAGCGCTGCGTGTAGGAATTAGACTTTTTAACCAACCAAAGCAATTGATCCGCAGCTGGAAGACGTTATACTATCGTTCGATTCCCCATGAACAGCCAAACCTTGTCAAAGGAACGCCTTAAACTTCTAATATTAAGTCAGAAAGGTCAACCCTCTTCAACGCGTTAGCCAGAAAAGACAAACTGGGCATTAGTCAAAAATCTTGCCTCTCGAACCTTTCTGTCTTGTACGCAAAAATCCTTGTCTCCCGGAAAGGGTGTAGCCAATATCAAAGAAGCAGCTCCAGGGAACTCCAAGGTAGAAAACTTTAATAGAAAAAAAGGCAATAGGCTGAATTCTCCTCCTATGGTTTGGTAACAGATGTGATGATGGCGCAGTCGCCCACGAAGATGACAACACGGAGTACATGGCAATTTTATTGAATCGGAATGGGTGAAGCGGATCGACAGCCTTAGAAGGAACTCCCCAGCCCTAGTACAGAGACTATTGTCAGTCTACTAAGTGGGGATAGGTCCCATTTAGATCATCTGCTGACGAGCAAAAGAAGAACAAAGAAAATAGCTGGAATTTCGATAGTTTCATTTATAAAGTTCCAAAAAGAAGGCAGTTTAATCTGGAAGTCGTGAATTGATCGATCGTTTTTTTTGGGGGTATTCGACCCATACACGTGTGCGAACAGGCTTCTTTCGAATAGCTAGGAGCATAACTTGATCTTGACACCTAAAGGTCCTAGCGATATGTGCGGATTGGGGAACCTCATCAATATGGATCTCGGTCTATACTTGAATATAGAAAAATTTTGTGTCGATCAGCCAAACGCTTCTCCCTTTCCTATAAGAAGGGCTTGCTGGTTTTATCAATACGGAAGAATGAGAGTCTTTGCTTGAATTTGTCGCAATCTATTCCTACCGCCGGGTATTCCCCCCTATCTTTCCAGTCAGACCTTTTCTGTAGAGCGCATAGCACATTTCGAAGTTTTTCATCACAGATCGGATTAACTGGGTTTAAGCCTCTTTCATAAGAAAAAATGGGGATGTCGTGTAAGGCTTTGTGGAGGTAACCTCCCTGGTCAGAAAGAGGGGCATTGCATCGTTACGTTAAGTTCCATCCACCGCTATTACTTACACCTACTGCGGGTCAATCATCGTCCTCTTCTTTTGTTTTGGAAGAACTCTAGCTTGAACTACCTACCCTTTCTTTTGGGCAATCGGTCAGTGGAACTCTTTCACTATCATAAACTCGGATTTTGGTAAATTAACAGAGCACATATTTGCGCCCAACGGCCCCCTTCGGTGTTCAATCCCGGCTCGCAGCAAGCTCAGCGAGTCAATATCAAAGGAAAGCCTTGCGCCTAATGGCGGCTTACCTCGACCCCAGAACGTGAGTTTTTGTTACCCAACAAAGCAATTCCTTTATGATGGATAGGTGGCTTATGCGCTGCGCATCTTATTAGGTAGAACTCTTTGAGAGGAACCCTTCTTTTGAAGTGAAGAAAGGGATCCCCGGAGTACATTCATGATTTTCTCTTCTGTTAGTTGAGCCAATAACTGCATTTCAGCTTCGTATACCCCTATTCCGCTTGAAGACTCGGCTTGGAAGCCTCTGATTGTCTCGTTGTTCATCTACCAAAGTTTCAATCACCAGAGCATTGTTCTAATAGAAGAGAGCTCCTCATAATCTGAAGGTCAACACATCATAGCTCAAACGGCGAAAGTCGCGGGGCATAGGAAGAGGACAAGATGAATGAAGACATAAGTCGGTGCTAGTTAGTGATGGTTGTCGATGAAGACAAAAAATGTTTCGAGCGATGAGGAAAAGAAACCTCCGAGTTGTGAACTCTCGGCGCTTAAGTAAGTGCGCCGTCCCGTCGAGAATGTTTTATCAACGATTCATCCCCGGGTTATAGATGACCTAGAACTGCGCGAGTTTTCCCTACCCATAGCATTCCTTCTCCTAGCCATCCTGTTGAATCCCTTATGGAATACTATAGTACTTTTACCTTTCTAATGACGCTCGGGAGGGTCGATGGAAGGAAGATAACTTTACTATACTAGAGTGTTTGAGTATAGAATAGTATATACTTTCAAGGAAAAATCCAAGACTATAGGACTGAACAGAAACTTCTAGCTTCAACGCAAGTTTCTAACTGACTCTATGGAAGCGGGAAGGTGCTGGCTAGCTTTGGAAAAGGGGTCAAGCATCAGACCTTTATTACGATTACGATTAGAAAAAGCCCAGGCTCACTGCTTGAGAGGAGTAAATGCTTGCAGGGAAGTCATAATCTGATTTTTGCGTAAAGGGCAGTACCGACGGAATTCGCGATTCGGCATTAAAAAGTGATTCGATAGACAAGCGGCGCCCGCCCCTTTTTTAACGGTAACGGGGTAGTAATCCATACCTTATGAAAGCTCTTTTGATAGCTTTTAAGTAAGAGTAGTAACGAAAAGGTTAAGTAAGGGAGCTATGGGTGCTTACCTCTTTCCTACACGAGCGCCCTTCTTAAAATCAAATGCAAAAGGGAAGGGCCATTGACCCCATTATATTAACTTGAAGGCGGAGAGGTGGGATAGGAAGTGCCCTAGTAGTAAGGCAAGACTCTGGCTTAAAAATGCTGGATGAGCGCATAATTTTTTTTTAATCGATATTTGCTTTCTTAAGTAAAGTATATGAGATTGGCCGGGGGAAAGGAAAAAGATAGATCTTTCTTTCAATTCCTCGTTCTTTCCTGAATGATAGTGGCGCCCATTGGTTAACGTATAAAAGCCGAGGGCAAAATGCCAGAATAAGAGTCGGTCGTAAGGCCCCCGTCATTGAAAGTGCACGCAAGAGTTGCTGCCTACTCTGTAACGAGACCTCAAAGGTGCCAGCTGCATCGTAACACAAGTCCTCCCAACAGGCCACAATTCATTCGACGGTCTGAACTCTTGACTTGACACTACGCCCTTGGTATGCAGAAGGATCATAACATCCGGCTGTTAGCTCTCAATCAGTAGGGTTGATTACTTCGTCAGAGACTCTTTTAGAATGGCTCTAGGATTCCATGGATTGGCATCCGAATCGGATAGCTTCTTCATATACTCCTCAATTGTTTTTTTGCTTGAAATAAAGGTAGGGGCATTCTGAGAATCCCAACTCTCTCATCTAAAAGATGTCATCCGTTTACTCATAAGCATCGAAGCGTGGGGGGAGCACCCCAAGCAACCTTCCTATAGGTCATACCCGAGGCTTTTTTCTTCATCTTTTGAAAATGCTCTGAACCCGCCTGCCAACAAATAGAGGTTGGCCTTTATGGAGTAAGAAGATTGAAAAGAATAACAACTAGTCACGATTAGGGACGAATCTCGGCTAGTTTACGTAATGTGAAAAAGGCGCCTCCTCTGTCGGAAGGATTGACTTCAAAAACCGTTGTTGCATGAGCGGCTTGGCTTCTAAATGAGGGGTTGATGATTCACTTTCTGATTATTACCTGTCAGTTATTTCAGCAGCTCTGTCTAGTCCGCCCACTGCTGAATGGGTTCCACCTTCACCGAATCATAGTTAGGTGAAGGTTCCACCTTCTACAGATAGAGTAGTTCTCTCGGAATTGCTACTAGAAGGGAGTTCTCACCGGCTTGTAAACTCCTATCGAACCACTTCATTCCTGGTTATATCAAAGCAGACTCCAAATTCCTGGCACTGGCTTTGTGGGATATCAATAAGACATATGCAATGTGCCTCTACTGACCCGCCTGCGCGAATTTCATTACCTCTCCTCAGATGTCCTTTATTCGCCGCTTCTGCTGCTTTTCTGCTGTTCAAATCAATCTCCTCGGGAATAAGACGTAACTCCTGGGGTTTCTTTGATAATAAAATCCACCAAGATCCCCGGGCTCAAAGGCCGACCTTTTCCGAGCCAAAGCTAAAAAGGAAGTCGGAGCTTGGTCCACATCGAGAAAAAACGTTCGTAATGAACGGATCTCCGATGGTCGAGCCTGCCAAGGACACGGAACCCAGCACCACCTACCCGGGCCAAGGTACTCAACCTTTGGAAAGGGTCTTTCATGTGAATTGCGAACAACCCACAAGGGTGGTATGAATGAAACATAGTTTGAATAGGGGCAAGTCTAGAGCTGTGGTATGGAAAATAGATGATAAAAAAAAACCGCATCTCTTTACTTAGTCAGAGTCATTGTTTTTCCCTTTCTATCTGCATGACTGCTTTCTTATGATGAGTAGTGCCCATCACTCGCCTCTCTGTCTCTGTATGAAGGAGCATCCACTGCACTTACTAGTGGGTATGATTAAAGTCAAGAGCGGGTCTCTCAGAAAAAGGACCTTGTCTGTATCCGTCTCTGTTACTCGAACTAGCCACCCCTTGGGAACCGTCTCCCCTTTTCCCCTGCAATGAAGGGCGGATGGCTTGCCTTTTGAAAGAAGAAAATGGAACTTTGAAGGAAAAAATCAATAGGAGAAGATAGCCACACCGACGCACAGAGAATAGGCGAATAGAATACATGAGAAAAGACAAGGCCAAGGAGAGCATCGAATCCAAAAGTTACTGTTCGAGAATGTCCTCTTGCTGCTCGAGAATAACATGTTTTCAGGACAACAGGAATGACAGCAGGAAAGGAAGGTAAGTCAAATCCCACTCGTTTTGAGTTCTCGAAGAGCAAAAGATTGAATTCATTCTTCCTCGCCTTCCAAAGGTAACTTAAAATCCTCTGGCTCCCTTGCTCAATATGGTTGGTTCAACTCCCAGTCTCAGGTCAAATGCAGAAGAGACACTTCGTACCTTGTTGTCTTCGAGTGATTCTTTTGAGTTGAATAAATGTTCAAGCTGTGAGCTTTCTTACCTTTTCATTAAATAAAGAAAAGTGCATTTCCTTGCTTTCAGTCTATTGGGCCTAGAGGACTGGGAATTGGTTCACTCACATAGTCGCGGATTGAACTTAAACGTTAGCTTGCCGGCCAGTAATGAAGAAGCAACGGACGCTATTCGTGGACAGATAGAGGAAGAGTTTACGGCCTTTATCCTTTCCATTGCATACCTTCTTGCTCCTGTTTACCGTACTATTAGCTGTACTTCTTCATAAATGAGATAAAGTGCTTAATGATCGACCTCCTCCTTTACAGTCGAGCAGCTTCGCACCTCTGAAACAAGATTTTAGAATAGGATACAGCTCTGTCTGACTCCTCAAAGATACTCAAGAATCTCTTCATATAATGTAATGTTTTTCTATCTTTCATTCTTCTCTCTTCTCTTTCAACCCTTGCCTCGGCTTCAGCTAAGCATCAGAGAAACCGCCAATAAGTAAGCCATATCTAAGGAGCTCTAAAGTAAACCCAAGCTAAGTCAACTTAGCTTAGCTCGAATTTTCTTTCTTACTCCAGAAAAGACAGACTAATCTTAAATAATGCGCACACGTGAAAAAGGCTTACCCCGCAGGCTGACTCTTCCAATCCAACGTGAATCAAATCAATAAGTCGCCTCTTGTTATCCTACCTTCAGAGCTACCTACCCCATTTTCTCTCTTCACTTGAGTGAGTCATGGGGGACTGAACGCTTTCTTAAGGTTGCTTGCAATACGGGAAGAGTCCCTATATTTCCCGAAACCTTCCCTCTTCGTTCTATGGTAACATACGCTAATTAAGTTGAAGGGACTCAGTCTTTAGGAGCTATTTACTTTCAGTGTGATTTAAAGTACTTTAAAGTTGAGTCAATTCCTCGAAAGAAGCACGAGCGTCTGAAAGCAGGCATGCTTTGGGATACGCCTATGATCCTATGAAGTGAAGACTTTCTGGGCCAATCGTGACCTTGATTGGTTCGAAAGGTGCGTGGGAAGGTATTTACCGGCTTCCCTTCCAGAATTGACTATTCATTTCAGTAGGATTGGAATAGTGTAAGAGGGTGGGGGGAAGAGAAGGATCTTTGCCAGAGGCCATTTTTTTTTAATCAGAGGGCCCGTACCATGATTGGTTGATGGAAATTCTCCGTCGTTTACCGACCGATGGTTTAATCAAGAGAGAGGGACCTTTGTCCCGGTTAAAAGGTTCAGTGATGTTTATTATTGCTATGATGAACGCTACGGATCGGTGGCCGTTAACGTTGTTAATGGCAATCATGGCAATTTCTTTGGACCTACCTTGGCAAGTTCCGTGTCCAGACTACATCATGGGGGTAGAAAACTTTATCAGTGCTACCCAAGCCGGCAGCTGTCTGCTTTGTAACTGGGCAACCTCTCGGATACTACTCTTCTTGTCTTGGCCTTTGTTCACACTATCACATCATATGGTAGTGTGGTTGGCAGCAGAGCGGCTTTATCCCGGTCGCCGATTTCAGGCCTATGCTGTATTAGGTGATGACATTGTTATCGCGGGTTGCTTCTGAGTATGCGAGTGTGTTAGCGGATTTGGGACTCACTATTTCTCACCAAAAGTCCTTGATCTCTAACACAGGGGTCTTTGAGTTCGCTAAGATATTCTTTGTGCGAGCGAGGGTATCTTCTTTTCGGTCTATGCGTATTCGCTTAGCCTTTATATTATAGTGGTAAGTTCGATTTGCTTATTTCTTCTAAGAGCTTTCCCAGCTTGGTTTTCTTTTTTCCTTGATTGAAAGACTAAGACCCGATGAGTCGAGGGTATGAGGTTACGGGTCTAGAACCATTGTCGTATGGTGAAAGTGCAATGCCTTCGAAGCCGGTAAGCAGTCCGGAATCATTCCAGGCTTTCGATCTAGTCCAATCGTCTAAGGTCCCTTTCGTTGAATCGTCATTTGCTTTTGTTTGAGAGTGAGACTGAGACTAAGGTGTGAGTGCGGGGCTCTTCTTTTGTTTTGAGGTTTATCACCATCATTCGCCTATCGGTTAGCCGGAGAAGATAGCCCTATCGTCTAAGTAAGCGGCTTTTCCTTTAGCCTTTTTAATTGAAACCCCAGATCAAGAAATTTGCTTTCCCTCATCGAGTTCAGTTCCTGATCGCTTATGAAAGGGCGTCGTCGAAGAAAAGCCCAATGCCGTTAATACAAAGCCCTGTGTCGACCCATCAAGAAAGATTTTCGCGAGCGCCATTCTTTTCTCTTTGCTACCATCTAGCTTACTGGACTAGTCAAGGGGGTAAAGCTCTGCTCTAGAGTAGAGGCCAAGTCCTTGAACTGACTATGAAAGAGTCATGATTTGACGGCCAAAAGACATGGCAAAGTCCTCTCCACAAGAGACTACCCGTTTTTTCTTGACAACGATCAATCAGCCTGTTTCTGGAAGTTGCACTAACAGCTTGCAATCAGCAATGCCGCTATTTAGCCGAAGCCGGGATCATTCATGAAGAAGCCGACCAAGGTCCATTCGACTCGACATCCTGGAGAGTCTCAGTCTGACTGAGCTTACTTAAGAAAAAAAGAAACCGATTTTGAAAAGCAATCATTTCATGAGGTTTTATTGGACGACTTCATGGCAGTCGATCCTCTTCAAAATTGAAATAGTGAGTTAGGGGAAAAATAAAAGATGAATCTTCGTCGGTGACTTTGAAAAGCTAAGCCTCTATATGCTTTAAGCATATAGAGAAGTAGCTACCATTTTAGAGTCAATAAGTAGGAGCTTCTTATGTTACGATACGGAAGAATGAAGAGTAATGATAAAAAGGCTTTCTCTAAGGTCCAGTTTTTCCCGTGCTAGTTGAAGTACGGATGGATGCTTCATTTCACCCAAGCCAAGATGGTGAATCACTTCACGCGCTTTCGAGACGCTTACTACCTTAGCCTACTAGTTAATCTTTTGGCTTTTGGCCATCGATCTTTCACCATATTTCTATTCAATTCTCGACGATGAATCGAGTAAGTAATAAAATATGTGTATTCCACTGAGGATTCTTTATCAATCAAGAAGGCGGCAGTCGGTCTAACTGTGCAGGACTTCAATCCCAAGGAGTAAAAGATATTTTGAAAGACCTTGCGCAAATTACCTTCAAACTCTTCAATCGCCTACGAATCATCGTAAGTAAGAATAAGATCATAAAAGTAAACCACCAGAATGATGTGGTCCCTTCCTTTCTCCTTTTAACAAACACGGAGTGATCGGGGCTACTCCTCTGGAAGCCAATTTCAACTAGAGCTCCACTGAACCTCTCAGCCTTAGGGGATGAGAACATATATATATGGCTTTTTTTTAGTATACAGACCTTTCCTTGCTCCTCCTTAATTGAAAAACCAGGAGGCGGAGACATATAGACCTCCTTGTGGAGATCCCCGTGCAGAAAAGCATTTTATTCATCCAGTTGATGAATAGGCCACCCAACAGATAGGATCACCCGTACTGAGTTCAACTTCGCTACTGGTGCAAATGGGTCTATGTGTTGAAGTACAAGCCTGAGGGTTCGATTCCTCAACCTATCGATTGAACTTCTCGGATCCTCTTTAATTGATTGAATTGATTGAAAAGGGTGACGGCCGATTGATATAGTTAAATGTCACGTCTGCGGTAAGACTGACTTCAGGGAAGCGGGCTGAAGACCTCATCAACCCGAGCTAATTGGAGTAAAGAGGAAGACGAGTCTCACATCGAAAGAGGATTCCGTAAAAACAAATCCTTTTTTCTCTTCTTGATAGGGTGGGTCGGATTGCCTCCTTTTCTTTCCATGCAAAAACTATCTTGTCTTGTGATCGCCTCGGTTCTCTCTCTCGCAACAAGGCTAAGGCTTCGAGTCCTGATTTGGCTATCGCCTTCTTAACATATCGCTTATATGGCTATTTATATCGCTTCGGCGTGCCTACGCTCTTACGCTTACGTAAAGTATACGTCACTGTTTATATCGCTACAAGGGAGCGGAAGACTTTCAGCGAGCCTATATAAGATAAGAGCTACATACTATAAGCGAGTTACGTTTACTTATAGAGTAAGAATATAAGCGAAAGCTACTATAGAGGTTTGTAGATGCTCGACTGCAAGCAAAGGAGAGAGACAGGAAAGAAAGGAAGCAGGCCGGCTTGCGAGCGATGAGCAGAGGTAAGCTCCTGCCCTCCCTATGAATGTAAAAATTCACCATGCCTTAATTGAATAGCGGATGAAAACGAGACTCAGTGGCCTTCGAAGGAAAGCTCCTTAACATCCGAAGTAGAATGCGTAAAGGATGGGTAAAGGGAGATTGGCTACCCCATCACAACCTATGTAGGCGGCGCCTTACGGTGAACGGTGAAAGGCCCGCTCTAAGAAAGGACCGTGAGTCTTGCCAGTTCGAAAGTGCCTTCGACGGAAGTCTTATAATTCGCTCACATTACGATCCCTTTCAGGAAGGCGAACCAAGCCATGAAAGCTTCTATCGTCTAAATTCCGAACTTTACGAAAGGAGGCTAGACCAAGGCAGAAAAAAGAGTTAGGCTTCAACTGATACCCCATCTAGCGACATCTTTGGCGGACGATTCAGGGCGTATCACCTAGCTAACCTGGAGAAGGAAGAAAACGGGCTCGATAGCGCTATGAAGGGCTTTACCTCTCTTCCGATCGTGCTCAACTATTTCATCTGTCCTTAATAAGCGCTTTCAGTAGAGTACGCTTTCTAAGATAAGCTCCTTGCATATGATTCTATTAGAGAGGGGGAAGAAAGGTTCTCAAGATCTACTAGCCACTTCTTTTGGCTTTCAATATGGATAGGAGGATCCACTTCTTGAATCAGACGAGGTAGGACATCAGCGGGTGCAGGTACTCGATTCGAAGCAAATGTGGCTGGACGCCGCACTCCTGGCACCTAAAGGTGCTTTTTTCGCGTACTCTTTTTCATGTGTGATTTCCCCTCAAGGGTAGGAATAGGGATGTTTTTAGTACAGATCTTTAAAGCAAACCACTATTAATAGTATTTGATTCAGGCTCGATGAAATTGACCAAATCCTTTCCATTGCCAGTCAAGTCTGCCATTCAACAAGCCCATGCTGTTGTGGTCATCATTCTTTATTATTAATAAAGTAAAGTAACGGGGATTCAAATAATCCATTGCTCCGTTGACTCTTTCAAGCCTTGCTTAACTCTTTTAGCTTCTAGTCTTCCTAGTTCTAATCAATACGTAAAAATGGAGATTAGAGCCTTGCTCCTTCTATCTCCTTAGGCTCATCAAGGAAGACTCGCTCTAGATCTTCATTTTCTTCTGCTTATAGGATAGGACCTTCAGGGAGTTCCTATTACAGAAGAGGACTATTCCAGGATGCTTTGCATACAGACTAGTTGCATCCCTTAGATGGCCGCCTTCTTGTTGCCTGTCTTTCTGGTCGTAACCAACTTGTTATTTTCCGCTTAGAGGCCTCGCGAGCATTGTGCCAGTACCCATGGTTAGGACTAGGAATTTTTCCTCGGTTCGGCACTACACAGGTAGTCTCTGACCATCTCCCTATGATATATGACTTGAGTTGCTGATAGATGAGTCAATTCTATACGGGCGCCGAGTGAAGGACTCGTGAGTCTTTTAGCACGGTTTTCTACTTTTAGAACTAGAAGTAGAGGCTCCTCCTAAGAGGGGGGAAAGGCAATTCTAAAGCATCCTTAGGGAGAGCGTAGGGAGTAAGGGCATTAGGCTTAGGCGGGAAAGGAAAGAACTTCCGGGCCGGGCTTAAGGGAGTTCAGCCGAGGGGAGGCAGAGAAAAAGCAGCCATTTCATCGGTTGTCGGAAGAGCAGTAGGTCTTGGTGCTTGAGTCAGTCCGTGGTCAGCAGTGGATTAGGTAGAATCGGGCTTCAGTTTCAGCTCCTGTTCAACTGCTAAGAAGAATAGCTTTTCTTTTCTCTAGATCGAATGCGACTGGGATTGAGGTACGAAGTCACGTGGTTCAGGCTCCAGGGGAATGCTTTTTAAGCTCATACCAGGCTCGATGAAATTGACCAAATTCTTCCATTAGAGCGAGTTCGGTCAGATCAAGCTATTCAAGCAATTTTGGCTTGGGACAGTTTCACAGGGGCGTAGCGAGCAGAAAATTACCTATAAACTAGAATATGTAGATGATACGACTGATGTTTTTGAATCAGACGTTGTTGCTCAACCATCTGCTTTACTTTAGGTGGTGGAAGCCCATAATCGAGAGTACCCATAGGCAAATAAGAAAGATAGTACCTAGTTAGCTCTATCTATAAAGTTGTCACTGGGAGCTCCTTTCGAGTTTTGACCCAATAAGACTTTTCTGCGCTGGGTAGTACCCATAACTTGAACTATGAACTGGGCATTATAGGATAGGGCCGAGCCGAGTTCAAACTTTCCTGCGGCTCGGATGAGTATTCTTAACAGCTGTACTAATGCCGTTCGCCTTTGGTACTGTCGTACTACGACAGTAGAAACAAACGGCTCTGCTCGCGACGACTCGACTCAAACGAGGCCCCGCGCCGCGCTCTATCTATCTGCTCTATCAGCTATCAGTTGGCGCTACGCTACTTCAGTTGACAAAGGCTAACACTATCAAGTGATCAGCTGGCTTGTGTAGCCAATGAGTTCAGTCGTTAAGCTACACGTTGGGCGGAGCAAGCCTACACTAGGTGAACAGCCGGTTACTACT
>CAOJBJ010316673.1:0-14890 GCA_948291685.1 Euphorbia celastroides | reverse complement strand
TGCCTTTAGCAATTATGTTTTTTTCCAAGATACGTCATTTAAGGGGCCAGTTTTACGATTTTTGTTGTTTCAGACGAAATTGCAAAAATGTAGAAGTTAACATTATCTGCATGGGCGGATGCACATATGTTGGTATGGGTTTCATGGAACCCATATGTTTCTTTAAAATATGTATAATATTATCTCTATATTAGGCTTGTAATCCATTGAAAAGCTGCTGTGAAAATCATACATTGGTGAGGTGGGTTAATTCTTGAAATCAAATATAATTTCGGGTCATAAACATGTTGATTTATTATTATCAAAACTAGATATGATATAACATCCATTCAAATTAGATTTAATTTAACATTTTTATGGTTTATTAATCTAATATAATTATGTTTTAATTTCGTTGAGATATAAATTCAAAAATAAAATCGTAAATATTATAATTTATATATAATATGTATA
This sequence comes from Euphorbia celastroides, assembly GCA_948291685.1. Classification (NCBI taxonomy): domain Eukaryota; kingdom Viridiplantae; phylum Streptophyta; class Magnoliopsida; order Malpighiales; family Euphorbiaceae; genus Euphorbia; species Euphorbia celastroides. Next base: position 14,437 of record CAOJBJ010316673.1, on the reverse strand, counting down.
TGTGCGCGTGTACGCACACACGCACTAAATATGAACCCATACCACTGATTATCTGTGAAATTCTAATTAAGTCCAAGGCGTGATTGATACAACTTTTTAGATTTTTATATGTTTCAAAAATTTCAAAGATAACTTAGTTAATTTCGTGCAAATGTTCTTAGTTTCTAGAAGAATCAGTTTCCAAGGGGCGAACAGATTCCCATTTGATGAAAAAATTTCAGTTGTAATTAAAATTGGTGTCTCCAATTACCTCACTGAAATTGTAGCATGTGTACCACATAAAGGAAGCAAAAGATTTTAAAAAAATAATGTTAAATAAATGTTGGTCCTTAGAACAGACAATATGGGTCAGAGGGGGTGAATGATGCTTTTTCGCGCGGAAGCAGTTTGGCAATTCGAATTTCTCTTCGGGTCCGGACTTTGGCTGATTCCGAATGCAGGTAGATAATATGAACTATGAAAATTAAATTGCACAAACGATTTTTTCTTGATTCGGCCCCGCCTACTCCAATCGCCAGAACTTCTGTTGGGCTTTAATCCACTATTGGTTTTCTTTACGGGTAGAAGACAAGCCATTACAATTGTTACCGGATACAGTACCCTTCTCTCCTAGGATAAACTATTGAACTAATCCCCAAGTTCAACTGAGTCCTTTCACCAGAAGTTGTACTATTCGGAAGTAGGATATATCATTGATTTTATCCCCAAGATCAACTAAGTCCTTTTCTTCATGGGATATACCACTCCAGATCTCTCACCAGATCCTAGAGCTAAGTATCAGTTCTCTCAATCGCTCTGATTGAGGAACTTCTACACCTGTTTTCACATAGATTTCTGTTTAACAGATTGATTACATTTTGGCGTTTTCCCAAGTATTTGCTTAATTCTAAGTCTTCTTAGTTGCTCTACTTAGCAGATGGATCAGCTACTTCTTCAGTTCTTCATGTCCTCCTTTTATAGGTTGATCTGAGTTAGTTATCGTTGGAGAAGAATCAATCTTGATCGTTGAAGAAGTTTGGTCTAGGCGCATCCGGACCGTTGTTTCGGCTGTTAGACTCATTTTAATGCCCGTTTGATTTCAGAATTTGTGCACCAATATATAGGATTTCAGATATTTCTAGTGGTCTGGAGATCTTCCTAGTAGCCCTTAATTTGCGGTGTGCTTCACGCGCTCTGTTGTTGGTTGGTTGGTGTCACTGTCAACTTGCTGTCTTTTGTCCTTTAGTGCCTCTCTCTTCATTAAATGTCTGACAATTGGTGGAAGAGCATTAAATGCACCTTGAAGATCGGATTTGATCTTCTTTCTTATACTTGGTCATTTTGAATTTGTTTGACGCCGGATCCTTCTCTGTCCACGTGGATTCCGAATCTTTTCCCTTATGATGTAGTTCCGGAACTTCTATGTCCGGACCTTCTCTTTTAACTTTGACTTCAGGATTTTGTTTGTCTTCATATTCTTCTCGAAGTGGGTCGGATCTTGTCTTAGGTTGAGTCTTCTGATTTGTGAGTCTCTTCTAACAATCTCCTCCTTTTGATGAGAACAAAATCCTAAGGAAAAGTTTCAAACAAATAACAGCAGTAATATCTCATACACACTCCCCCACAATCCTGGGGATATTAGATAATTACTCCCCCATAATTTCAGCATACTTGCTTCAACTTTGAATGAAGCAGGTTGATGAGTATTCTGAATTCCACTATTATACTTCTGTTGTTAACAATATGTTAAAATCAATGAAGTTCTGATTATAAGTACAAAGTATAATAGTAAAACAACAATTACAAGAAGCTTAAAGAAGATAGTTAACAATATTACATTAAGGACCTATCTACTTCTTCTTCTTCTTCTTGGGCTGTGAAGCTTGATTCGGATCTTTTACTGCTTCCCTTTATCATACAGCATCGTCTTGTAATACATCTTTTCTCTATAGTCAGTAGAGAATAATTAATTGCATCTTGGAATTTGCTTGAGACTTCTCCTGAGCATGTTGCTTTATTCAGGATCAGTCATTAAGGATTTTTCTAGATCCGGAGTTGTGTTGCGTCTGGATCTTCAGTCTTTGTCATCTGGAACTGTGTAGAGTTCAGATCTTTTTCTTTGATTGAGAAGTTTGCTTCGGATCTACTACTAATTTCCTTTACTTGCACCTTTGTCACAAGTGCTTTCATTCTTCTTAACCGCAGCTTCTTTCTTTCAAAGTATTGTATTGATTGAACACTGAGATATGCTTGAGACTTTCCTTGATGGCTCTGAGATCGTTGGAGGCTGTTCTTCATCTGTTCTGACTTGTTATCTTGACATCCATAGTTTTGCCACTGAAACTTGAACTCTTGGAGTCATGTCTAGATTCTTGATTTCCTCTTCTGTACAGAATCTTTGTCTCAATACTGAAGTTGCATAGAGTCTGGAACTTGTGTAGTTGAAACCATATTAATCTTAAATACACATATTTCAGATTGGCACGCATTTTTCTGCTGCCTTCAATACTTGCAGATAAATGTTTTTGGGCATATGAGTCGAACCTGACAGCTTCACCCATTCAATTGGATATTTACATAATTAGTATATAGTACAAAAAAAAAATTTTATGATTATTTGTTTTGCTACAAGAGTTACGGAGTGTTTCTTATAGTTGGTGCAATAACCAAAAAAGTAAATTTTACCTACTATTTTATTTTTAATTTATAAGCTAAAATTAAGCCACATTAAATATTCACGTGGTAAGGCTTACATGTAGCTTTTACTCTCTTATCTCTGGTATACTTTAATGGTCCATATGAAATTTTCAGCAAATATAATAACAAATTTACTTTTGTTAAGATCACTAATATGCCCCTTGTAGTTTGTAATAAAAATCTCTTTCGTATCAATAAGTCAATAACCAACTTTATAACTTTATCAGTTCAATTTATCATGTAAGGGTTAAAAAAAAATAAAAAAGGGAGTCATCACAATAATTTGATTGTAATCAAAACTATAATGAGAAATCCGTAGCTGAGAAGCATAACTTCGAAACAAACTCCATTTTTCCCTATTTTTTTCTTCTGACTAACAACAATAAAATAAAGTGTAGAAAAACTAATAACAAACATTTCTCCTAACTAACAAAAAACTTGTCATTTTTAGACGGTAGTACTTCTAAGATCCGTTGAGTCCTCTGTTACTCCTGTAAAAAAAAGATATATCACTTGATTAAATTGATGTCCTGTTATTTTGGAATCTTAACCAATGCCTATTACAATAGAAATATCGATGAGGACATCTTAAGTCTGTCTCGATTGAAATATGTCGCCTCGATGATAGTCTGTCTCGAGCTCCAAAGAGTGTTGTCTCAAAGGAATGCCACCTTGATGAAAGTCTGTTTTGAGGGAATCTTGTTCCAAGGAAGTGCCGCCCCGGTGTAATGTCTTCCGGAGGAGATGTCGTTCTGAAGGAATACCACCTCAATAGAAGTATGTCTTAATAGAATGTTGTTCCAAGGAAGTGCCACAGTGATGTAATGCCTTCCCATGGAGATTTTGTCCCGATGAAGTGCCATCTCGATGAAAGTCTGTTCCGAGGTTATTCCATTCCAAGAGAATGTCGTCCCGATGGAAATCCGTTCTGAGGGAAAGCTACTTTAACGAATGAGCAAAGCCAGAAGTTGTCTAAGTCAACGATGTCCCGAGTAAATGTCGTTCCAATGAATGACCGGCTCGAAAGAGAGTCAAACTTGCAGGTTAGTGGGAAAACTCTAGTGTAGCATGTGGGAATAGATAAGTTGCACCAGTGCGAGTCAAATCTACACTACTTTTTTATTATTTCATTACCCACTTTGCTCATTTATATTATTTAATTATTTTGTAAATGAGATTATAAAAGCTCTCGCTTTTGGTATTGTATTGTTATTCAATCAAATTCGAATTTTAAAGAAGTTCTCTCTTGGATTTTTGAACTTTCAAGTTCAACTTGAAAACTCTCTTAAGAAACTCTAATTTTAGCAAATCTCAGTTTACAAATCACTCTCTTTTTGTGGTTTTCCTATCAAAACCATCACCAAGCCTTCATAATCCTTATCAAATATTTCTCGTATTTGAGTAAGTGCCAGGTCTTTCGCCCTCTTAGCTAGTAATAGTTTTGTCTCATTTTTGGGATTCTCATAGTTCATAGCCATTATTAGACCAAATGGAATGAGACTTAGGGTTAGGGTTAGGGTTAGGGTTAGGGTTAGGGTTAATTCCATAAGCCAATAAAGAAACTTCAGTATTGGGCTTTTACCAATGATCAATGTTGTCTCTTTGATAAATGGGCTCGGGCTTTGGAAAAATAGATGAACAGAAGAGACCATACAGATAAATTTAGGATTTTTTTATGGTGTCTTCCGAACCGAATATGAAAGTTTTTAGATTCCACGGCCTCACATTTGTATTGAACTATTATTGATTACGATGAATTGCCATGTTTTCTAACAACTTCCATCAATTAATTGCAACATAAATGAAAAACCGATACGTTTACTGCAGCATTAACGTGATGGAAGGCATGCTTTTGATTTTGTTACCGTGCCTTTTATCTTTTCAACTGCCTCTTTAAATGAAAAAATAATTTTGATCAATAATTTTAAACGATATTAACTTAAAAGTATAGAGAAAGTAATAAATCAAATTGTCAGTGTTTACTATGCATGTTGTAAGAAATAGAACATCTCCCAGGCACAAAGTTAGTAGCAATAATTCCTTTCATTACTGTATAAATATTTCAATTTTTTTTTTTATTTCTCCTTCACAAATGTACATTAAATGCCTCTTTTTTCTTAATTATTAATTTTTACTTTATAGTAATTATCCTTAAACATCAAGTATTAAATACAATAGTAAATTAGAGAAAAAACTTCACCATGCGCTAGTAGTCTAATTTGACAAATTCAAAAAGAAATTGAAACAAATATGTTTTTGAGATAGTGTTGTCTAAAGTGGACAAACAAAAAAATCCACCAATTACGTATCTAAGCATTTCCCACAGCTTCAGGATAGGTTATAGTTAAAAATAGTTTAATTTCACTCATGTTAGATGAATGATCTATCCATTTATAACCGATTTTTAATATTTATTTATTTATTTACTAGTGATGATTGCATTATGGTTACTTGCTGGAGATATTGCTGAATAGCAAGGAAAAACTTTATGTCATCTATAATCAAAATTTTTCTTTGTTAAGTGTTTAGAATTAATGAAATTATAGTAAGTTTTCAATTCAACAAGAAAGAAATTAAAAATCATAAATACAAAAATTAGGAAACTTTCTTCACATAAAAAAAGGAGGATTAGACAAGAGAACAGAGAAGAGTTGCCTTTTGAGCTTGATTTTCTCCCATTACCAACTTATTCTCCGGAGAAAAAGAAAAATGCAATTAGTATAAATATGGCCTTAAAGCAATTGAAAGACACAATTCTAAAGCAGTGAAATCACATAGCTAGAAATGGAACAACAAGCCAAGAGACGACGTCGTGTGGCCTTAGAGTCATGTCCATTTCAAGGCCATCAGAATCCTACCCTTGAACTAGCCTCTATCCTTCACTCACATGGCTTCTCCATCACAATAATTCATACCAAATTAAACCCTCCTAATCCTTCAATCTATCCCGAATTCGAGTTCTGAGTTTTGCAGAACGTAAACCTGGATGATGTTCCTGAAATGCAAGACTTGTTGCCTATAGTAATAGCATTAAATGACCGTTCCGAAATACCCCTAAAGGAATGCTTAGAGCAGATGATACAGCAAAAAGACTCGGATTGTGAGGTTGGATGTGTGATATATGATGATTTTATGTTCTTTTCGGCTGAAGTAGCTTATCAGCTTATGATTCCAAGCATTGTTTTACGTTCAGCCACTGGTTTGGGTTGCTCATGAGAACCCTCACATGTAGGATATTGAATCTTAGAGCTGGTCATGGTCGGAGGACCCATCCAATCTAAGTCCACACAAATGTGGGGTTGGTTCAAGTTTTGTTATAAATTCCGGTCTGAACGCAAGCTTAAGCCTGTAGTAAAAGTCTCATATTTTATGAGTCGGATTTGATTTTCATATAAATATTCGATCTTGACCCGAGTTTGCACGAACAATTATAATTTTATATATTACATATATTTATATATCATATTGAACCATTAATTTATATTCTCATGTTTTAATATATTAAAATTTTAAATTATACTGAAACAATCTAATGAAAATTGAAAAAGGTAAAATATACAATAAACTTGTATGTATAGTTTTATTTCGTATTTTTTCATTTCTATTTAGTTAAAAATATTTTAAAGATATAGGTTGGATTGTGAACGACCTTTTAAGCTCAATCCAAACTCAATCCGAACCCAAATTGTATAGAATTAACTGGATTGGACTTGGGTTAATGTTTTTTTATCAAGATTTGATCAAGTGCGACTCAATGTCGCACGGTGCTTCCTGACGAGCAGGTCTAATACTAATACACGTAATAATTAACATATTATATGAGACTAATAATACAGCTAGAATGTAGATTCAATGTCAGAAGAACCTTTACCCGAACTACCTGCCGTGAAGTTCAAGGATGTGAGATTTCGCCTGCCCGAAATACCCGAAGCTTTCTTCCGCCTTATGGCGAATTCATGCGATCTCAAAACTGTCATGGAACCGTTTTACCCAAAAGTTTAAGCTGATAGGTAAGGCCCAATCTTAGTATTTATAATTTCTCTGACAAAAACAGCTTCAGCAGTGATTTGGAACACCATGGACTGCCTAGAGGAGCCCTTACTCGCCGACCAAAAGAATTCGACTCCCCCAGCTCCAATTTTCTCCATAGGCCCTATACACAAATTTGCACCACCTTCTACTCCTTCCTTTTCTAGTGGCCCCTTAAAACCAGACAGAAGCTGCATTTCATGGCTCGACAAGCAAAAGCACAACTCGGTTCTTTACATAAGCATGGGAAGCGTCGTATCTCTTTACGAGAAAGAGTTGGCTGAAATGGCTAGTGTTCTCAGAAACAGAAAGCAGCCATTTCTGTGGGTGATAAGGCCGTGTTCAATACAAGGATACGAGTGGATTGAAATGTTTCCAAAGGGATTTATAGAAGATGCTGGGGAAATGGGTTGTATAGTGAAATGGGCACCGCAAAAGGAAGTGTTGGCACATCCTGCAGTTGGAGGATTTTGGACTCATGGCGGTTGGAATTCGACTTTGGAGAGTATAGCAGAAGGGGTTCCAATGATTTGTAGTCCGAGTTTCGGGGATCAAATAATAACTAATTGTGTGATTAAGTTAGTGGAGTTTACTTCATCTTTGTAGCCTATTTATTTGATTTTACGCTTAATGAATAACCAAGCATATGCTTTGCAATATGAATTTCACAAAGAGGGCAAAATTTCATTTCATATAATATTTCTGGTGAATCAAATTAAGGCAATAGTTGGTAATGTTGGCCCCATAAAGCCCAAAAGCCCATTACTGTTATTACCCAACATTGTACCATGAAAGCCCAACCCAAATTCAAATGGCAGTCAACAGCTTCGGGAATGTACTCAAAACCTAAATAGAAAAGGCTAACCAGAAATTACGGAATGTTATGGAGATAACAAGAAGATGTCTTCTTTCTTGCTATGAATGTGGACTCCATGTCTCTACCTTTCACTTCATCAAGAAAATCGAAAATTGCATAATATCTTCAATTTCATTCATCTGTCAATCAACTTTTTCAGCTCTGCAACTCAATAATTTCAAAGCTTCTGTTGAGATATGGCACTGATTCTAAGCTTGTTCGGCAACTCAAGGAGCAGCAGCGTCTTCGATCCTTTCTCTGCTTTGGATGCGTGGGATCCTTTTAGGGATTTCTCTTCTTCGTTCGTCTCTCGAGAAAACTCTGCATTTGCGAATGCTCGAATTGACTGGAAGGAAACTCCAGAGGCCCACATTTTCAAGGCCGATCTTCCAGGTCTGAAGAAAGAGGAAGTCAAGGTTGAAATTGACGATGACAGGGTTCTTCAGATCAGTGGGGAGAGGAACATTGAGAAGGTAGAAAAGAATGACACGTGGCACCGTGTGGAGCGTAGCAGTGGGAAGTTCATGAGGAGATTCAGGCTGCCGGAGAATGCAAAAATGGATCAGGTCAAAGCTTCAATGGAGAACGGTGTTCGTACTGTTACTGTCCCTAAGGAGGAAGTTAAGAAACCTGATGTTAAATCTATTGAAATCTCCGGTTGAGATGTCAGATGTGCATACTTAAAAATGTTATAATATGTTCATTCACCAAAAAATAAAAAAATGTTATAATATGCTTAGGTGTGTTCAGATGTGATTGGCTTCTGTAATGTGATATCTAATAAAATAATATATTATCTGTTTGCTGCAACTTAAATTAGCATAAAGTTGCTGAACCCAGTTTGATGGTGAATTATAGAGGGATTTCATTTTGACACTGCTCGACCAAAATGATTTAGAGTTGATTGGGAAGTGGCACTGGACTGAAAGTTATTTGAGGAAAAATCAATAAGGAAGATTAAATTTTACGAGATTGCAGAGGATTGTTTTCTTTTTGGTTGAAGAATACAAATCTCTACTGGAGAATATAGAAAAACAAAGAGCTCCTTATCCAAATTCTACTGCTTAAATGCATAAAATGCTCTTAGAAAATAAATATAGTCAACTTAATGATTTCTAGGTGAGAATGGACTTGGCATTCAGATACGCATAGAAACAAAACCACTAAAAGTGGAAAGGAAACAATTATGCTTTATACTACAAGAATTTCAATGGGCAACCCTTCCACGAGAGTATTACTTTTCAAACTCACTCTTGCTATTACGGGTGAGTAATTTGGTTCAATTGAATCGAACTAAACCGAATTGTTTCAACTAAATTGTCTAATTTGATAATCATTTTATGAAATATCGAATTTTAATAATAAATTATATCATATAAACCAACTAAAATTAAATTTATTTCGGATTTTATTATAGTTTTTGTTCGATTTGGTAAAACTTATAATGTAATTCGGTTTTTTAATCGAACCATTTCGGCTCGAATTGCTCTCCCCTACTTGCTATAGGCAATAGGCATATGTCCTACTTGATTAGGCCTAATCGAATCTGATTAAAAATTGTATAGCTTAAGCTTCGTTCAAAATATATAAAATAAAAATCGGGCCTTAACCAAGCTTTTATTGAAAATTAAAATTCAATCTGTTCCCACCTTCGAAATAATTTAATATTAAAAAATTAGTATACATATATTTTTTTAAAAAAAAATGATATTCACAACTAAATTTTAATTAGAATCCAAATTTTAGCAAAAAAGTTTAGTGTATATGAAGGAGGTGTTTCTCTTGCCCTGGCGCATTTCCAACCCTGTTCAACCATTTTTTATTTTAAATTTCATTTTATTTCATAAATTAGAGTTGTTACAGTGTCTGCTTCTACAACCATAACTTCAAATTTCTACTTCACAAAATAAAGTATTATTATTATATTTTTTTCAACCTAACCATATATTATTATTATATTTCTTTATATATACACACTACCACTTTTAAATACTCATATATTTATATACAATTTATTGTAAAAAACCATAACAATTTAAATTAAATTAATAAGCTTACTAATTTAATAAAAAAGAATAATTTTTTTAAAAAAAATCACATACATCCAACGGAATTTGACAACATATAATTTACAAAAAATTAATGCTTTTTGGAGTTCAAAATATTTTGATTGATCCCTAATTTGCCGGTGTCGACTGATAAATTCATCGAACTGAACATTATGATTATGGGGCCTGTCTTCATTTGGTTCTTCAGAATCGAATCATGATTTTAATGTGAATGATCGTGAATATGTTAACATGCTCCAAAATCTTAATAACAATGATTTACCACCTTATTGAGTATTATGTACCTTGTATTTGTGTTGTAACATTTTATTTTATTATGTTTATGTTGCAATGTTAAATCTATTATAATGTATAAGTAATTTTACTAGTTTATGTTGAAATTATGTGTCAAATATGATGTGCTTATTTTTTTGTCAAAAAAATTAATTAATGTAAATAATTACAAATTACAATTAATTATATAATAACATATTAAATTAAAACTAATTGTATAAAATAAAGCCATAAAATCATAAACTTTCAAAATCTTAAAATAATGTTATTTTAAATTTGAAGTAATGAATAGTGTTACTTCAAATTTGAAGTAACACTATTCATTCTTAAAAATTGAAGTTAACATTTGAAGGGGGTTGGAGAAAAAAACTTCATTCCCATAGGAAATGAATTTGGGTTGGAGATGCCCTAATAAAACTCCTTTTAAAGAGTTTTTAACTTATAAGTAGACATGTTCGCGGACTTGAAGGCCCGCCGAACCCATAATACATAAGCCCGTCCGAACCCTTAATGTTATAATAATTATTAATTAAGCCTGACAAGAACTCATATAAACCCGTAAAAAATATGGATTGAGTTTGGAATAAGTCAAAAATCCCATGAGCTAACCCGGCCCGAAGTATGCATCTATTTTTTACATAAAAAATATACATATATAAAACTCTTATCTCTAACTTTACACTATCTTTAGGAACCTTGCCGTCAAAATGAGTGGAATTAGATTCTTTGCTTTTCTCTCCAGTCCCCGTTGTTCCTTTCCAGATGATATCTAATAGCAATTGTTATTTGGCTTCTTGGATTTATAGAACCTTTGCAGAACTATCTAAATGAAATAGTCAACTTTTCTATTTTCATAGTGATCTGATGTTGTAATTTGAATTATATGGTTGGTTAAATTGATAAATAAGTGAATAACAAATTTCATGTGAAGTATTATTTAAAGCCTAAGTTTAGTTCGGGCGGGCTGGGTTGGGTCGGGTTTGGGTTTCAAGTCTGTAGCCCAGCCCGAGCCTGAAACATTTTAAATGTGGTCTGGGATGGGTTTGGTTACACTCATTTATATGTTGGTCCGATGAAGCCCGGTCCGAACCCCGTCCAGTCCAACCCTCTAACAGGTCTACTTATAAGGAGCAAAGTGAAGTGTTTCTTATGCCTTATATTTCAACTTATAAGTAGATTACAGGGAGAAAGGGAAAAATAGCTATTAGCTACTTATGAAAAATCTCCTTATAAGAGTTTTATTTAAGGGGGTTTCACCAAGTATTTTACTATAATGCCCTTATTAATCCAACATACTATCATTTTCACTCAATTTTTTTTATCTTTTCACATCTCTCACCCCTAATAAGTTTCTTATAAGTAATTTTAAAGAAACACTTAACTACTTACATTCAAAAGCTACTTATAACACCATGAACTTGAATACATGAAAGAACACTAATAAATTCGACAAGAATTAGGTTGTCGCATATGTAACATTATTTTGTTATGAATATAAGGGAGATTCTAAGGTGATTTTGTTTTAAGTAAAATTACCTTAACTTTGTTAATCTCACCATTGATTGAGTGTGGTACACCTGATTGAGTGGGGTACACCATTAATTCAATGGTGAAATCAACAAAGTTATGCTTACTTTGTTTAAAACAAAAAACAAAGTAATCATGACCTACACCATATAAGAAAAAGGTTTTTGCACATGTAACATAGTTTCGTAATTTTATTATGAATATAAATGTTTTATTTAAATGCAAAATCATATGTACTATCCAATCAAATGTATCTGCGGGTTATTACCCAAAGAGTGCGTAGAAACACATATACTGAATTTTCCAGCTTCAACTTTGCTACTGTTGGCTACTTGGCTCTACCGTTGGTTTCGTCATTACTCATAAATTTATATTGCTAAAGAATTGCAAGTTGAAAGTAAAGTTCATGCAGCTCGTGTCCTGTACCTTCTGCTTTTATACACCTAGCTGACAATGGATGTTGGGTTGATTTTCACTACTGCTTTTTCTTATTTCCAATGTAAAAAATTTCGCAACCTTCTGCTGGCATTCAACATGAAATTTCTACGAATCTTTTTTTTATTTTTTCTTAGAATTTCTACTTCCCAAATTGAAGAAATTTCTTGAATTCTGCATTTTTCTCTACGCAAAAACTCCTCCGGCAGCTGGTGGCCGAATCCGAGGACCTTCTCGCCGTGATCCTCCTCCGGTTACCGGCAAAGTCGCTGATGAAGTTCAAGTGCGTCTGTAAGCAATGGCTGTCGTTAATTTCAAGTCCCCAATTTACAGTAACCCACACTCAAATCCACAATTCAAGTCCTTGTGCTCTTTTGCTGAGTAAAGGCTTCAAATGCATCGATGAATTTCAAGTTGTTCCTGTGAAATCCTCTATCCCTTCCTTCAATTTCATTAAGGTGAATCGCCTCAAGAATCTCCAGTCCTGCAATGGCTTGCTTTTATGCCGTTCTTGCTTTTCAATCCAACCCAATATGCTGATTAATCATGTGATTAATGGCAGTGGCGGAGCTACCTTCAAGCTGCCCCACCGAACCGCTGAAATCTCCTTTTACAGTGCAGGTTGATGCCCAAAGAAAAGCCATCGTTAAAGTTTGAGAAAATATTGCAGGTGAGAAAAAAAAAGGAAGAAGAAAGATTCAAGAAGAAAGGACTTCTTGAAAAATGTGTAAACTACAATAAAATAATATATCTTCGGATGACATTTCATCCATTCAATAAATATATCTACTGTATACACTCTCTTTTTCTCTATAGTTTTTACCTTTACTTTTGAAAAGATAAATCGTATTTTTCAATAGGTTTGTGTGAATAGCTAACTAAAGTAAAACATTGTTCATATAACAAGATAAAACTTTTTTATGAATTTACTTATAATATATTATAAGATTGAAGAATTCGGATTATATTTTATGGATCTACATCTATTATTATTTTCATGTTAAATTAAAATATAGAAAATCAGTAATGTTTTAGATGTACGCAGTAAATTAAATTTTATTATGTTAAAGTTTGTTAGGTTGTTAAACACTCTACAAACTATAACATCAATAATGCAGATATTTAATGAAAAATAATAATTTAGATATGCAAATATTAAATGCTTTAAGCCCTGTTCTTTTCAACTTATTTTCCATTTAGTTCAGTTCAGTTCAGTTACATTCAGTTCAGTACTTATTCAATAAGTTTCAGTTCAGTTCAGTTCTGCCGACCTTCAATAAGTTGAAAAGAACAAAGCCTTAGTGGGCGTGCAGAAAATTTGTGACAACTGACTTTTATCTTTCGGATATCAAATATTATCAGTCTGTTTTTTGTAATTTAGAGATAAATATTTATCAATAACATATATTTAAGTGAACCTATATGTAGTACCATGTACATTTTCACTCTTACTACCATCTTTGAATTCTTACACTTTTAGATCAAAATATTCAAAGTTCTTATTAGCGTACATTTATGACACCTTTATTGTGTTTGTGTAACAAAAAAGATTGAAGAATATATGACAAAATTAGTGATACCATTATACCATTATGCTCCTGTAATTTCACAAGTTAGCGAATTTTTCTGGCTCCATTCGTCCATCTTCATTCCACTTGCCACTCCAAAAGATAAAGTTATTATATCTTTTCTTAATTACTAATTGTTAACCCCAACAAAAAAACTCATTTCGGTTCAAATTAAAACATTATCCGTTCCATAAAAAGTTCAACCTCAATACAAAATAATATAGCTACGCTAACAAAATGCCAAAAGGTCCCCCACCATTACCATTTTACCCAACAATTTTCATGGATAAAGAGGTTATGGCGGTAAAAAAAATTCATTTAAATCCCCACTAAATAACCCACATATTAAAAGATAAGACCTTTTCCACAATACTTTTTTGCAATTTTATATCCAGTGAAAAATTTCTCCCTCTCATAGTTGAAACAAAAAGAATGAGTTGAAAAAGAGGCACCTTTTTCATTTTTTCAGGTTATTGTTTTCCTTAAACTCAAACCTAAAAGTGTCATAGTAAATGCCTATATTTATGCCTAATGATTAGTGTTTAGAGTAAAAGGTATAGGAGGGCCATCTCGCATTGTTAGGCAAGGTTTGTATAATAAATTATTCCAACAACAATAATGTTACGATTTCCAAGGTATGTACATAGACTCTAATCTTAGTGCGGACATGAACTTTAAAAACAGTTGTGGCGTTTGGTTGCCTTCTGGCCACTAGAAAACACATCTAGTCAATGTGTTTGCCAGTGTCTTATGTCTCTAATCAAGAGTTGAAAAAGGGGCCTATTTCATGTTTTCATGTCATTGTTTTCCTCAAACTCGAAACTAAAATTTCGTACTAAATGCCTATTTTGATGCCTAGTAATTAGTGTTAAGAGTACAAGGTACATGAGTGCCATCTTTTTAATGTTAGACTATGTTTGTATAAGATATTATTGTAACAACAAAGAAAATATGATTTCCAAGCATTGTAAATAGACTTGAATACAAGACTAGAACATTGGAAA